>CAKNXH010060222.1:0-212347 GCA_932178445.1 Andricus quercusramuli
GTTCTAGGTACTCAGCGTGTGCATGACACGCTCTGCACCTATCACTGGGAACTTCTTGACATAAAATGCGGGCACGGTAGGCTAAGGTGGAAATGACACCGACCTGGCATGCAAAAATAAAACCCTCTGTACCTGAATTGAGCCATGATGATTTGAACAAAGCAAAAGTTTGCTCCTTTGACAAGGTCTGCTTTTCTACATTATTTGTGTAAAAGTTTCCGTGCATATGCTTGTCGAGTAGCTCTTGGTGAAATTTTTCAACCTCTGCTTTCTTTACTTCGGCTTTTAGACGTGAAGCATCTAGATGGAGTAATGCACTTTCCTCACTTCTGATGTCAAAATTCAGGCCAAGGGTCTCGGCCGCTTGCTTCGCGGCTTTGTAAAGGAACGCTCCTTCGCCAATCATTTCGTGATTCCTAACCATTTTTAGGAGCGGATCTCTGCCATTAGCAACGGTGTAATATGCACTTAGAACAATTCGGTTATGTAGACACTGGAGATTCAGAAGTCCGCGTCCGCCTTGTCGGCGTGGAATGTATAATCGCGTAACTGACGAATTGATATGCAAACTTTTATGCATATGCATGATCTTGCGTGTGGTGACATCAAGAGCCTTAAGCTCGTTCTTCGTCCATTGAACCACCCCAAACGAGTAGAGTAGAACCGGTACGGCAAGCATGTTAGTCGCAGATACCTTGTTCAACGCCGACAGATTGGAAGACCAAATCTGTCGAAGAAGATGCTTGTATCTGCTCCGGAGAGACTCCTTCACTGATGTTGCGTCCTGAATGCGGCTTTCTGGCACGCCCAGGTATGTATAGGTCTCTCCAGTGTTAAGATATCTAATGACACTCATATCCACAAGTTCAGGGTCCTTGGGAACGCCAGTAATCTTTCCTTTCTTCAAATAAATTTTGGCACACTTGTCCAAACCGAAGTCCATCCCAATCTCTCCTGTGTAGTTCTTGACGATATTTAGAGCAGTTTGAAGTTTGATTTTGCCAGCGGCATAGATCTTCAGGTCATCCATATAAAATACATGAGTGACCTCATGCTCACGCTGATTAGTGTCGCCACAGAGGTATTCAGGAGAATTTCGTAGTGCGAGAGATAGAGGTAGAATTGTGATGCAAAAAAGCAAAGGGCTCATACTATACCCTTGAAAGACGCCCCTCTGGAAGGTGACGTTGTTCGTCGTCAGACGATGATTCCTAGATGAGATGCTAAATCTAGTTTTCCAAAGAGGCATCAATCTCTCTATGCATATCACTATGTGTGGATGTACCTTCAAGCTTTCCAACAGACAGATGATAAGTCTATGAGAGGTTGAATTGAAAACTTTCCGGTAGTCAATTCAGGCCATTGACAGGACGCGCTGATGGATTGTAGCGTCTTTACAGACACACCTGTCAATTATCAGGTTCCCTCGAAAGCCTACTACGCCTTTTTTCGAGCCCCGTTGTTCGTACATCTCTCTCCATACAGGCTCAATTCGTCGAATGATCCTGTTGTTTAGGACAGCTGTAAAGATCTTATACAGTGTGTTCAAAGAAGTTATTGGCCTATAATTGTCTGGTTTGGACAAGTTGCCTTTTTTCGGTAGGAGTATAGTGCATCCTAACACCAGCCACTGCGGAATGGGCTTCTCCGACTTTAAATATGAGGTGAATATGCGGGCCAAATGTTGGTGTATAAAAGTAAACTTCTTCCACCAAAAGTTCTTGATACAATCTGGTCCAGCAGCGGAAATGTTCTTCGTGCCTTACTATTCTTCTTTCTTACTATGGCTTTATATCAATTTTCGAAAATTGGTTGACTTTTATTAAAATCCAACAATTTTCTTCCAAATTGGGAAGAAGCGAGAGTACTTATTTCATAGAAAACAATGTCTTTTCTTTCATAAGAAATGACTGATGACATTATTTGTGTATAATACTCACGTTATTTATATAATACTAACTTACATCCCAGCTGAAAATTTATGTACAGGAACCTCGGAGGATCTTAAACATGTTCCTGTACATGAACCTGCAAACGAGCTTGTACAGGTAATCTTGACGGTTCCTGTGCAGGAATTTGGCGAAGGAAACTGTACATGATCTTGCAAAGGAACCTGCATACAAGCTAACCTTTGAATGGTTCTGTACAGGTTCCTTTACATAGTCAATTGAGGTGTGGATTCATGTACAGGAACATGTTCAGGATCCTATACATGAACCTGCATAAGAACCAATCTCGAGGGTTCGCTGGTGGCTTGTCTCTCTCGATAGTGAGTTGGATCTCCAAGGGAATAAAAGGAAGGCAAGTTTATAGCTGTGAGCGACATCAGTTTTCGCAATGGCTTTCTGTAAAAGACCATATACGTGTTTCTGTACAAGATCCTTCCAAGGGTTCCTTTGACGGCTACCTGTAAAAGATCCTATACACATTTCTCGACAGGCACCTGTAAAGGATCATTCAAAGGTTCCTTTGTCGGTGCAAGTTCCTTTGCAGGATCATGTACAGTTTCCTTCGCCGAATTCCTGCACAGGAGCCGTCAAGATTACCTGTTTGCAGGTACATGTACAGGAACATGTACAGGATCCTTCGAGGTTCCTGTACAGGAATTCTCAGCTGGGATCTGCCTTATTCATAGGATTCTACGTAATGTGCTATTTTAAAATGGCGCAACAAGATATGTAAATAATTCAATAAATAATTTTAAGAAGATTGCTAGATTATTATTGTTGATTATCAGCGAGTTCACAGCAGCATCCCTTTATCACTTGCCACACTTTTCCTATTCCGAAACCACGCTTATGATTCCAAGGATGAATTTATTTTTTATTCACATTGCAGTGATTGTGTTGTATTCGCCAATTATTCGGACATGTGAATAAACAATTGAAAAGAAGAAAATCACAAATTGAATTTTTCATTCTAATTTGAAATTCCCGCCAAGAGAGAAGCGACTTTTACCGACAATCAATTGTTGTAGTAGGATCAAGTACGGTTGAGCTATCAGCGCCATCTGCTGTCAGTCGGCTTTCTGCGCACTTCACGTCGCTGCTACACCACTTTTCTCTCATGTTTTAGCAGTTCCCGGATTTTTTCAAAAAATCAGAGACTTACCCCTCCTTCTTCGCCACTGCAAAACCCCTTCCGGGGTCTAGGAAATTTCCAATGTCCATTTTCAAAACCTCAAAACCGAATTATCGTTAGCCGTTGGTTAGTTTTGAGCGCTTAATAGATTTCGCCATTGTGTGCATCCTGTTCCAACAGCCTTAAACAGTTCTTCCCTTCCATTCTCCGTTTCATTCGAAAAATGAGTACCTTCTTTCATCTCCCTGAAAGATTTGATTCTGTCGCTTTCTCGCACTGCTTTTCTTGTACCGACACGGTCCTGCAGTAGGAGCATCAAGTCCCTGCCGTCGGGAGTCTTCAATCTCATCCAATATTGCTGGTATCAATTTCTCGATGTACTGAGGATGGATGATTCTATTAACATATTGTATCAGTTTTTTGGTTCTATTTCGTTCCTTATATTGAGTCAATCGACCCAATTTGCACCTCACTTTGATGACCTCCATATTCTACCTGATCTTCCATGGTGAATCTCGATCCCTTCCTTGGGCAAAGATTACATTTGTAGGCCAAGTTCTGCAGCTCAACGTTCTGACGGCTGCACAATTCACAAAATGTTGCTCCTCTCACGCAGTTAGTGTTGCATTGAAATGCATAGGTGAAACCTTGCTGCTCAAGTGTCCTATTAGTGCACGCATGTCCTTTGTGATGTTCAACTAGGGCAAAGAATGCCTTTGTGTTGTTTCTACATGTCTGAAATTTAGTGAAGTATGACCAACATTCCGCTGAAAGGGCTGTAGTTTTTTTGGGATTTCACTGTTCACACCATCGTTATTGATATCCTGATGTCATTCAAGTAGATATGATACTTGATGTACATTTTGATGGCACCATGTTTCACACTAAAACTTGTTCGAGGTTGCCCATTAGACATCTATTATTTGAGGGAGTCAAGATATTTCTGCTTCTAGCTGCTTCTCTGTCTCCAGTACATTTTTTTATGAAGTTCTTTCGAAAATTGAGAATTTTTCGCACTTATATTTGATAATGCATTGACAAATTTTCAATTTTATTTGTATTTCAGACTCAGGTGACAAACGCGGTATTACGCGGAAGGATCTTCAAATCATATACTGTTCTCTTATAACCATTTATTTTCCATTAATTTGGGGTGAACGGTTCCGCAAGGGCCTTCATTAAGTAGCGACACTGTCGATGTTAGCCGATCTACCCATATCGTCATTAGTTGGAACAGGTGCTGGAACATCTGAGATCGATCCCAGGCCTCTGCGACAAGACGAGATTCTGTTCCTGCATGTGTGTCACGGGGTGAGCAAGCAGCTCACTGTTGCTGCGAGCTGTCAACAGCCAGCTCACGTTGAGGTTGGTTTTGCGGTGGTCGTGCACAGTGGGACCAAATCGTGGAAAGCTAGTCAAAAGTATGAAATGTTTATAGAATAGGCCAAGTTCTGTTACTCACTGGTGATTGGGGTCGCTGATTACAAATCTGATATCAAAAATTCTAAATACAAATGGTGGATTAAATTTGGTGGACATTGGTTTGGAAATCAGCTACCTCAAAAACCCGCTCTTACCAATTTTTAAAGAATCAAAGGTTTATTGAAACCATTTTGTTTTTCAAGTTTCAGACATCAGATTCGTAATCAGCGACCTTGAAAACCTCCTTATGACATTTTTTTTCAAGTCAAGAATTTATTTAGTATACTCGTCCGCCATATTTGATCCGTGATTCTGTTTTCGGAATTTTTGACATTTGATTTGTAATCAGCGACCCCAAAAGCCCATGTGTTACAGAATTTGGTCCACCTTATCTACATTTTATCCTTTTGGCCAGCTTTTCGCGATTTTGTCCCACTGTGAGGTGGTATGCTGGCTAGAGGATATTGCTCTACTTCTTGCTGATGAAGAACTTCATATCTGGTTTTGCGCAAGCAGAATACCTGATATCCTAAATACTGAGCCGTCTCATGAGCACATTCCGGGTGCATATTGACCCAACGTTCATGTAACCTCTGCATTAATCCTCTTCGCGCCGGTGAGCTTATTTGACAATAAATAAGGATGTCCCTCCTGAGTTGGTTCGACCATTTAAAATTATGTTCTTGCGTTTGTCTGGGGCCGGTGCCTAGTCTTCGCCTTGGTTCGGTCATATTGCCACTTCCAACTAAACCATGGCCTCCATCCGAGAGAGGCCGATATTGGATGGCACTGCGTTATACTGGTGATGTAATCGCATAATTCATTGCAATGCATCAGGGAGTTAGCCCAATGCAACGTGGCTGACTGCAAGAGTCGGAGCTATTTATTTTAATTTTTTTTCAAACTTGTTCTTGGGTGAGCCCAGTTTTTCATCACAACCACGGACTAAGTCAAGTGACTGATGAGATAAGGATATTATAAGTTATTTTAATACGCTGTTGTCCTTACTCATCGGCCGCGAGTGTTTATGGTGACAACAATCGCCTCTGCATGCTTTCTTAGAGCTATCATGCATCACTCCATAGGTTTTCAGTCGCTTGCCTCCTGATGGTCTAGAAAGTTTCTTACAATGCGACAGGTGTTTGATGAAAACCGCCTTCTGAGCTGCTGCCAGTACCCTACGGACTTCGAAAACTTCAAGATGTTCAGTGCATCTTGCGTGCATATTGCCTGTAACAGAAATCCCAATAGGATGAATTGATGCATGTATCACATTCCTCCATATTCTCCACATTGTCTTTACTTCATACCTTAGCTCGTTACACTTATGGATCTTGGTAGTATAGGTTGCCTGCAAAGATTAAGTCGACAAGAAATGTCGATGTATCTATAGAAAGGCATCCATTAGGTTGAAAGTCCTAGGTCTAGGGCAAGTTGTTGATGTATAATGCCCGCTACATCATTATGTCTGTGCGTATATTCTCTTTGTAGCAGTACACGACAACCATCATTGATGAGCTCGATGGATTCGCTGGTATCTCCACATAATCGGTACAGGTCAACCATGCCTGGTGCTAACAACCCTGTCCTGAATCGCAATGACAAATCCTTCCATTTCTGGATACAGGACGCCCTTCAAATTCCTGTATGGTTTCTGCCCTAATATTCAAAGCCTCCTCCGAGGACAAATGCAAGGGCGTGTAGTCGATATCCGCTTCACAGATGGTGTTATGAAGCGCAACATCTCGCATGCTGTTAAAATAGTTTCGCAACTGAATAACTTGCGACTTACACAGTTCGTTGACATCTATTACGCACCTACCCCCCTATGCCTTGGTAGAACCACCCTTTCAATTGCCGAATCACTATGGTGCATTCATTACTTCGTTATTTCTGAGCCGAGTTGAGAAAACTATTCAGAATCAATCTGAGTCTTGAAGTGAAGGCAGTCGTTAGGCTTTTCTAAACTATCGCATGCTAAACACCCTTAGATTCGAGAATACCCAGGTGTTTATATGAATCGGCCTCAACCATTGCCTCTATGTCATTCTGGAAATCGTTATCTAGCTCTGCGCTACCTAATTCTCCTCTGGTTGAATGCAGTGTTCTGCATTTATCTAGTCCGATCTCCAAATATCAGTCGAAAACTGCTTTGTGACATCGATCACTTGCTGCAGTTTCTGGTCTAAACAAGCGTATAGCTTTAGGTCATCGAGGTATAGAAGATAGGTCACTTGATGACCATCCTGGTTATCATGTATTCGAAACACATGAGACAGGCTATTTAGTGTTCTGCTCAATGGGTTCAACGCTAAACAAAACCACAGTGCTGTAAAGGAGTCTCTTCGAAAGATATCCGTCGTGATGCATATTAATCTAGCTATCGTTGATTGCTTGGGCAGATCTTGTATATTGTTGAGACTTCGAGCAAATAGTCATGTGGTACGGATGGGAACGCTTGGTTGCAGTTAATGTATGCCATGTGCAAGATTTTTTTATGGTTATGAGCTTGCTTCATGGCAGCAGCGTCTATGGTGGCTATCCACAAATTTTTGCCCCTCTAACGCAGTTAGTGTTGCGTCGAAATGCATAGGTAAAACTCTGCTGTTTAGGTATCCTATTAGTGCACGCAGATCCATTGTGATGTATATCTTGAGCAGAGAATGCCTTTGTGTTGGTAATACATGTCTGAACTGTAGTAAAGCATGACCACAACTCCTTTCGAAGTGCTGTAGTTTTTCTGGGACTTCGCTGTTTTTTATTAACGTTATTAATATGCGGATTTGGTCTTCGTTGTCCACATCCCCCAAAAGGAGTTGAGAGCATCAATTGCCGCTGATTGATTGTGTGACGCGGCTTCCTCTAAGTGATGTTCATTGCCGTCGTTTCTCCATGTCAAGTCAACCTGTTGTTTAATCTCCATTGCTGGGTCTTCTGAGATGTTTAGATTAGACCTGATGTCCTTCACCTTAGCGATAAGATCTCTTAGTGCAACTTAACTTATATGAGGATACTTTTAGGCACATTCCGGCCTGAAATTATATCCTTTTTCGCGTGTTGTTTTTAAACTTTGCACTTTCACAGTAGGGACGCACCAATTCCTCTTCCAATGTGGTATCCCACTCGATGCTCTCCGACGATACTTCTGTAGAGGTGGTTGGCTGCAACTAGCTAACGCTAGCTACAGCATCCTCAGCAGGCACAGTTGATGTTCCACTCCTTACTACTGGCTGACCAACTCGCAGCTCAGCATCACCACCGTCCCACATGATGTGGCTCTCAGCGGTGGCTCCAGGGGCGCCCCGATCATCCTCGGGAAGTGACAAGTGTTTCAAAAAATTTGAATACTCTCCATAATAAATTATGGGATCTGGTGTTCCTCTTAGTCCCTTTGCTCTTCGTTCTCTGCCTATCTGGCATAGAAAACTCTGTCAAGAGCAGTGCTACCGCCAACATAGCCGTCAAAGTCATGAGAGGAAAGCTCAAGCCCTAGCGCGACGCCTATGCGAGAAGACCTTCGTTAGGGTTATTATTATTATGTTGGTCCACCTTCCAACCCCAGGTACTGATGACCGGGTACTTTGTTACTGAACACGGTCGCGAAGCACGGCAAGTGCCTAGCAAATTCGATGGTGTCTGTCGTTGTTTCGGAACTCTATATTCTGCTTGCGCATTTGTCATAATTTACGAGTGAACACACTGGAGAGTCCATCTACAGGGATCCTACAATCACACTAGAAAGCCTTATAGGGATCCAACATTCATCCTGGAGATCCCGCTTATATGGATCCAAACATTCATCCTGAAGAGCCCTATAGGGATCCATCGTTTTTACTGGAGAGCCCATTTATAGGGCTCTTATCTGGGCGATTGCATCTGACATTGAGCATTACAGTTTCACGCGTATGATTCTGTTAAGCCTCTCGAGTTCAGTCATAGACCAGGCGACCAAACGAAGGGAGTATGTTAGGATTGGAATGACATAGGTGTTAATTGCCTTTGTGATGTTCTTCGCACTGAGACCAGACGCCCAAATCCGACAAAGGCGACCCGGAAAAGTAGTCTTAGGCGCCTTTTCAATTGCAGAGTGGAGCGGACCCCTCGCCTGCAATATGCTAAGATACCTGTACGATTCTTCATCAGTCATCGCCTTAACACATAATTTAGTGTTAATAAAATTCTGAAAATTGGCTAGCTTAACGCAAATTGAAGTGAAAAAAAGATTGAAATCGTTTGTTTTCAAAAAATCTACTTCTTACCAATTCATTCCAAAACTATAAGACCTACAAATTTTTGCAGGAGAAAAAAATGGGCCTCAAAATTCTCTACAAGAATCAGGTGCTAAAATTGAAATTCTTATGATATTTAAAATTGACTTTCAGGACAATACATCTCAGGCTGAATACACGCATATCCCCTTTTGATCCGTAGATGTTCAATTACTCACTTGAAGTGCATCACGTTCTAGAGTTCGCGCAAGATGCGTATGTACGCGCGGGAATAGCGAGATCCCATGGTTCTTTACAACTATCAATAGTTTAAAAACTATCGATCGTACAACATTTTGCCACAGGAGTTTTTTGTTCAGTTGTGTACAAGGAATGTGTATGTACAAGGAATATGATGAGTTCAGGATCACTCTGTATACTTTGCCTACTTTTCTATCATTTATGTCTCATTCTACAGGTGTAGAGCCGCAGTGGGTACAGGGTCATCGTCGTCTTTGAGCCGCGCTAAAGACGTCTTTCGGATGTTCATGCCTTTTTAAATGCTCTATGGCAACTACTTGTTTCATTTCTTGATATTTTGTACCGTTTTTTAAATTTCTGCATAGATGAAGGATAAAAATTTAAAGGAAGTGCACACGTGATGGTATAAAGTTGGCAACATTCGTCCCCACGTATCTCACGACAGCTGTCGTTTCTCCTCTTTTGTGGAATAGTGTGATGTCATGGTATTCAACAGGTTGGAAAAAATATTGATGTCGTCAGAAAAGTAATATTAGTTATATAAGAAACAATTCGGTTGCCGCATTGAAAAAGTTTTCTATGTAGAAAATCTTTTCGGTTAAATGTTGACGTTATCAACTGTAATCTATTCGGGCTAACGAGTTCTTTTGGACCCCAATCGCAAACTAAGTTCCTACGTGAGACTACTGTCAGCAAGAAAGAAGAACTCAGAAAGAACTCAGCAAAAATAAATACTAGCGTTATAAGTGAATATTCATTCAAAATGCAAGCCATGCTCGAAACTGTCCTCAATTCCAAGTTCCAGTGTATTTGAATCAGATGTTTTCAAGATGGGCCTGCTCAGCCATGTGTGATGAACAACAGCGTACCGATGAAGGAGACAGTGCGCGGGTACTCATGCGCATCTTGTGCGTAATATTACGTATTCCAGTTGGGTATGATTCACACAACCCTGACTGTTGACGTTTGGAGCCGCTGGAAATAGCATCACGGTGAGTACGAGCCAAGCCCGAAATCGCAAATCAATCCAGGATCCAGTGTAACTTCAATTTCATCGGTGGAATATATGGGTAATTGTCAAATTGAAGGCAAACTTGAAGTCCCAATAATATACAATTAACTTAGAAGCTCGTGCCGATTTTTTTTAAATTTTAATAAACACTTATTATCATCCTCTACAGAATAAGCAGTTCCTTTTTCTCATTTCTGTTCCCATTCACTTTAATTTAATATAAGAACACCCGAAACGTCATTACCGTACGGTGTCCCAACCTCACTTTGCACAAGGATAAACTGATTTTCTGCGTTTTTTTAGACAGTAACCTGAAAAACGCTTAACGTATCAAGTTTGTAAACTTTACATGAACATAGATTTAATGTAGGCACATTTTTTTAATTCAAATAAATAATATTTTAAAAGCCTTGATGTCTGTCCCTCAATTTTTTCCATTTCAGAAGTCATTACCGTACGTCTGTTTTTCTAGTAAAATATTGTAGTTACAGTGGAGTAATAAATACAAAAATATCAGGCGTATTGTTTAATACAAGTTTTTATAAAATTGAGCTTAAAATATTAACTCTCTTTTCTGTGAATCCGATATTAAAACTGAAAAGTGCTTCTTGACAATAAAAACGTCATTACCGTACGTGCGTTAAAAACCATTTTCGGAGTGGAAAAAATTTATGAAAACAATTCCGTTACTTGCTTGGTGGTGTTTTCTTTCATAAGTAGGTGACTTTTGATAATTAAAATTTGTTATTTTTTTATAAACAATAAAAAAGGTTAAACTTTAACATTTTTCTCGCATCATTACCGTACGGTACAATAGAACAGCGTACGACTGATTATATGCGCGTGCCCATGGATTCATTATTATTTCTTATTTTCATAACTGCCCCTTTTGGATTTAAAATAGTTACATGTGATAAGATCAATTTCCGTTATGAAATATTTAATTCCTAATAATAATATGATTGCCACTGTAGGTGCTGAAATTTGCCTACAATTTGACAATTACCCATATATCAAATATCCAGTATTTAGAACCAACCTTAGAAGTGTCAATGTATTGCATAGATTCGTATTAAAGCTGTATGTGCAAATATGAAATGTATTAGGAATATTTAATGAATAATAGCCAGTAATCCAAGCGTATTAAATATAATTTTTCTTTTATTACACTCTATGCAAAGTTCAGCTGTCACATTGTTTTGTTATTCACTCATAACTTGACTCATTTAGAAGTCTACCGACCAATGCCCTTTACTACAAAGACAATTTTATGTCATGAATATTAAATACTGAATAAAAATGTAAGACAAGCGTCTGGAAACATCAGATGAAGACATATGGCACTGGTCAGTGGAAGAGTGTATACCGAGAGAAGGCCCAAACTTTATATGGGTCGTGGTAGTTTCTTGGTAGAGGAGTGTCTTTTCCCTTTTTTCACAAAAAGTTTCTTCATTTCTCTTCTCATTGGTCCCAGTTTCATATTTGGCATTCTTCCTTAAAATTGGTCAAAGGATTATTGCGAGATGTGAGCCATAAAAGAAAGGGACCTCACTGCCTTCTTTAAAAAATGTTAGAACAAGCTGCGCAAAGGGAACTAAAATTGTTTGGTAACCTGGGCCTCTCTCGAGGAACGGAGTGCAGAGTTCAGAAGCCTTTAGTATAAAAAATAATGCTCAAAACTTCGCTCTTCTTAAGTGTGCCCGAACTTCCGAACTTTTTTTTTACAGTTTTCAGTCTGCAAAGCACAAATAATATTTCACATTACCGTCCTCACGCTCATTTACGCTGAACAGTTCAAGCTTTCGAATGATTACACCGGCACACAAAAAATAAAAAGTGAGCGGTACTTTCTACTAGACCTATATATTCCTATGTATTTTGACGCGCTGAATCCGAATTCGGTGTCCGTTTTGCCAGTACACCCCCAAAATTTTGATTAAATCGCGAAAACCCGTGAAAAATCGCTGAATATCGCATTTATAGACGTTGGTAAATGTTAGAAAGTATTTTTATGAGTGTTTCACACATGATTTCAGTGTATTTTGACGCGCTTAATCAAGGTCCGTTGTCCGTTTTGTTCGTACACCTCCAAATTTTGAGTAAATGGCGAAAAACCGTGAAGGTGTCTCTAGGATACCAGGTCGCCTCCTAGAGTATGCAGACCTTACCCCCGCATGCGGGGCTCTGCGGGGGTGGGCTTACATTCCCGTAGCTACTCGTGGGAACAACATTAGGAAGGATGCAGGATTTCTCTGACAGTTCATGCCAATCAGGCATGGACTGGAGGAAGCGCAGGAACTGGCGAGTAAGCTGAGAATATCCGTAATAACAGCCAATTACCGGTTTTGTTCGCGCCAACAGAAGTTTGGTGGGCCGCCGGCAAAAAGGCGAGGATAGAGGAAAGGAGAAAGGCAACGAAGAAGAAGATGAGCCAATCTAAGACCCAGACAGAAGGAGCCGTGGAAACTACAGCTCCCAAGCTAGGGAAGTGCGAACAGGAGTCCACCCTGAGTCCCATAGAGGCGAATTCTTCCTCAAAGACTATGAAGAAGAGACCGAGTACACGCACTGCTGCGACTGCGGTGACCTTGACCCCTAAAAGAGGAGAAGAGAAGGAGAAGCCTGCCACTGACGGAAAGCAGGTCAAGCCAAGAAGGCGAGCATGCCCTGAAGCGGTCCTCATTAGACCGGACAAAGGCTCGAGCTACGCGGAGGTCCTTAGGGACCTCTAGCGAAATGTGAAGCCGGACACCCTTGGAGTAAAAATCAAGGGTGTCAGGCAAACCCGAAACGGAGAGGTCCTTGTGGAGGTAGGGCCGAAGGTGGATGGCAGAGCCAAATTGTCGGCGGCCATCGAAGGAACGTTCGGTGCTGGAGGTAGTGTGCACGAGCTCGTCCCCCACATCGAGGTCGAGGTCCTGAATCTCGACACTACCACCGATGCGGCAGAAGTGGAGGCCGCCGTTCGTAAACACTTCAATGAAGCAGCAAGCGGCGAAATAAAGGTCTGTATGACGAAGAAGGCCTTCAGAGGTAATCTAAAGACCTTCGTCGAGATGAGGGAGGAGCTTGCCGCAAGGCTTCTCCGCACGGGACACCTCAAGGTAGGATGGGTGTCCTGTCGCGTGCGGAAGAATACGGAGGCCTTGAGGTGTTACCGCTGCCTAGAATTTGGCCACATGGCAGCGGGCTGCAGGGCCCAGACAGGACGAAGGCATGTTGGAGGTGCGGCAAGGAGGGCCATAGGGCTGCGGGGAGCGAAAGCACCCATCAGTGCTACCTCTGCGCCGCAGAAGACGACAAGCCCCGGACAGATCATGTGCCTGGGACGAGGAGGTGCAGGGCACTCCGAGAAGCCGCCTCATTGAGGCAATGTTGAAAGTCGAAGCACGGCTTATTGGCCTTATCCCCATGTCCTTGAAGTAATGCGAAAGCGGTTCCGAGGACATGGGTTGGCAGAAAGAGGAGGTGAGTTAAGTGGAGCCCTGGTTTAACGACTATCGTGCCGTCATGGCAGTCATGCCCACCGTTACCTCGTGGAGGTGCCCTGGTCGCAAGTATAAGCAAAAAAGTATATATTCATATGACAACGTTTCTTTAGTAGTAAAACCAGACAAAATGATACATTTTGAGGAAGCAGTAGCTTCTAGATCCATGGATGTGCACCTTCACGATTTCTCATGGTTTTTCGCCATACACTCAAAATTTGGCGGTGTACGAGCAAAACGGACAACGGGCCTTGATTTAGCGCGTCAAAATAAACTGAAAGCATGTGTGAAGCACTTATAAGAATACTTTCTAAGATTGACCAACGTCTATAAATGCGATTTTCAGCGATTTTTCACGGTTTTTCGAGATTTACTCAAAATTTTGGGGGCGTACGGGTAAAACGGACACCAAATTCGGATTCAGCGCGTCAAAATACATAGGGATATATAGGTATAGTCAAAAGTACCGCCCACTTTTTATTTTTTGTGCGCCGGTGTTATTTACTTAATGCGGTAGCATGTTTTTGGTTTTGTAGTAGAAGGAGAAATCTTCCATAAGACACCCAGCCGAAGATTCGCCTCAATGAATAAACAAAACGATGGCTGGGTAGTGTCAGATTCTTTCGGGCTGAAACCTTTCCTTTTTATTGCCAAGCCAGGACTCCAGAACTGCTTATCGCATTACTTCAGAGCCCTAGATTATTGGCCAGTAAGCGGTGCTTCGGCTTTCAACTTTTATTGCCTGCTTTGCATTGTTGCCTCTTTTCACCCAACCAGGTTGCACGCATCATCCTCAGTAGTATGGTGGTACCACACATCGGGCTCGTTGGCCCTCGACATCCTGGTTGAATTTTTTTTGGCGCGCTCGTTCGTCCTTGAGGTTCCTTCAACGAGGCTGCCTTTCTAAATACCCTGCACCTTATCGTCCCCGGGTGAAGATTTGTCCGGGGCTTTCCTTCTTTTGCGGCGCAGAGGTAGCACTGCGGCTTGCTTTCGTATGCTTCAGCTCTATGGCCATCTTTGTTGCATCTTCAAAAGGCTTTTGTTCGGTCACAACCCGTGCAACTTGCTGCCATGTGGCCAAAGCCTTCAGGTGTCCTGTGTGCACCAGTTTCGTTGACCCTGACCTTTCAGGCAGATTCACCGAAATGTCTTTTCACGGCGGTCTCGACTTCTTCTGCATCGATAGTTGTGTCGCGGTCCAAGACCTCGACCTCAGAGCGGGGGACGAGCTCGCGCACGTATCCCCTATCACCAGCAGCCTCATTAATGGCAGCCGACAGCTTGGATTTGCCCCGTACTGGAGGTCCTTATTCCACAAGGACCTCTCCGTTTTTCGTTTGCTTGACTTCCTTGATCTTTACGCCAAGAGTGTCAGGCATTAATTTCTGCTTAAAGTCTTTGAGGACCTCAGTGTAACTCAGACCCTCGGCCGGTTTTATGAGAACCGCCTTGGGTCGAGCTAGCCTTTGTACCCCCCTCACCTTATTTGTTAAGGGCGCTAGTATCTCTGTCCTTCCTCCATTTTCCTCCTTTTGTATCGACGTTGTAGCCGCTGCAGCAGTGCGGGTTCTCGGCTTTTTCACCTTCTACCTTGTGTCACTTGCCTCGACGGGGCTTAGAAAAGGCTCCCTCTCGCGGTTCCCAGATTGGGAAGTGGCTTACCATCCCGGAATGGTAAGAACATATTTTTCTTGTTCCTGCAGAAGACCTCCATCTTCTCGATGATATCACCTAATTCTGTGTTCTACCGTTTGCTCTCATCCATTTACCGCTGCGCGATGATAATATCGCCCCTGACCGGGAATGCGCCCGATAGCCTGGTCAAAGGCGTCGGGAGTAGTTGTAGTAGTAGTAGTAGTACGACGAGGTGTGCGTCGTTCAGGGAGGCAGCCTCGACGAAGAAGCCTGATGAACGACGGAAATAAGTGGCTACACGCAACCAGGATGCCGAAGGGCGACGAGCCCGATGTGTGGTATCACCACACAAATGAGGATGATGCGTGCATTCTGATTGGGTGAAGAGGAGAAAAAGAAGAAGACCAGGTTGGCAACACAGCGGGACGCCGCAGCACGGCGTAGAATGCCTATAACCTGTGTTCCTGAAGTAATGCGAAAGCGGATTCCGGGAACATGGGTTGGCAAGGAGGGGAGGTGAGTTTAGTGGGTATTACCGTTAGTAGGTCGAGTCCCACACTCAGTGCGTAAATGCATTCTCACCTCCTGTACACAAAAAAAAAAAAAAAAAAAAAAAACTACTACTACTCCCGGCGCCTTTGACCAGGCTGTCGGGCGCGGCCCCGGGTTGCGAATGGGGGGACCCTGTACCGAGCGTTTCTGCTGAATACGGTTGTTCTACTTAATAAGCAGTCGCGGACAATGGTCCAGGGATGGTCCCGAAGGAAAAACTCCCAAGTCAAGGCATTAACAACCGTGCCGAAGACTGCGTGGCACCAGGGTGTGGTGTTCCCAACGGTGTCTCTAGGATAACAGGTCACCTCTTAGAGTATGCAGACCCTACCCACGCATGCGGGGCTCTGCGGGGGTGCACCTTCGCTTCCCTAGCTACTCGTGGGAATCAAATGGAGGATCAGACTGAGGACGATGCGCGCATCTTGGTTGGGTCGTAAGAAGAAGAAAAAGACCTGGTTGGCAACACAGCGGGACGACGAAGCACGGCGTAGAATGCCTATAACCTATGTTCCTGAAGTAATGCGAAAGCGGATTCCGGGAACATGGGTTGGCAAGGAGGAGAAGTGAGTTTAGTGGGTATTACCGTATTTAGGTCGAGTCCCACACTCAGTCCCTAAATGCATTCTCACCTCCTCTATAAAAAAACTAAGTTTCTGCAATAACTGAACTGACCAATTAGATCCAAGTGGTGCTTTTAATCAGGGTTGAACGACTTCTCAACATCAGAGCGCCAGCGCATCACTCGTTTTGACATTTCAAGTTTTTAAAAAAGTACTAAAAGGCGAATTAAAGTGAACACTTTCAGGATAATTTTTGAAGGCATTATATGTCCTTGAGACATGAGAAGTTATGATACAGCTTCCTAGGGAATTTGGTAATGCGTCCCAAAGACGACTAATTGTCCTCATGCTCACTTTGTTGGGATCATTGAAATGAAAATAATGTAGCAGAATTTAAATTGTCTTTTTTAGCTTAAACCTTCTGTTTCAGTACGTGATAATGATAATCCTGCTATTAATCGGAAAAACCACAGTCTGCGGGTTGGCCGTGTTTTGGCCTTGTTTGCTGGGAATCGACGTGCGACCGGCACGCTTAGTACGAGCTCTTCAACGCAGTTATGCAGTTCCTGGCCATGAACAATTTACAGCTGCACTCGATTTGGTGCAAACTATGGTTCGTATGTGAGAGCCCTTGACCTTAATATCCTTCACTTTTCTACTAAAATAATTTAGTTATATTGAGTTCATCAGAGTAAATTATGGGTGTTTCGTGTTCAGTGTAATCTAGAAAAAATTATTTTGATAATTAATACCGTATTAGTTTGGGTTTTGGGCTTATCTTTTCTTAATATGTTAGACTTTGACCAAAACTAACCTGCTACAATAGCGTTCTCATACAAAAATTAATATTGTGGATGAGCAGTGCACGATATAAATCTGTCGGAATTTTCTTCATGAAGGAAATATTTAAGGATAATCTGGAATACTAACAGAAAGTTTTGGGAAGTTCTTTAAAAAAGTAACTCGTTGAAATTTACAGTGTCTCTTTGAAAAAATCACGTATTTGTTACAAGTAACAATATCTCTCTTAAATTCCTTCATTTGTGTCATTAATTCCAGAAAGTAATAATTTTTCACGCTTTACAGGGGGAAAACATTGTTTGAACAAATCAAATTTTTTTAAATAATTACCAAACAGCCTTCAAAAATGTATTGCTTTCAACATTCTTCAATTGTGTCATAATTTTCAGAAAACAATAACTTTTTACAATTTTAGGGAGAAAAAATTGTTTAAATAAATACCAAATAAGTTAAACAAGAACTACTACTCTTGACATTCATCAACTTTGTACGTTTTATTCCGAAAGATAATAACTTTTCACGATTTACAGGGGGCAAAAATTGCTTAAACAAATACTAATTGTTTAAACAATTTATAATTATTTGAAATATACTTTAAAACTCGTCACTTATCGATTAAAAATAATTCATGTTGATATTTTTCTTTAAAATACCGTCTTTAGCATGAATTCGATAGAAAACTGTTATTTTGCATTTTTTGGGGCATTTTCCGGGCAAAATTAAAGAGGTTCAGGTGTGTCAAAATTCAAAGCTATCGGGTGGAAATTATTCCTTAAATACTCCTCAAGAGGTGACAATACTTTAATAGTATATAGTTGAAAATTTGTCAACAGGACAACCGCAGGATTTCGCCGGAAGCGGGTGCTCATCTGAAAAATTGCACCCGCTCCCAGCGAAATCGTGGTAAAATTTCAGCTGTGACCACGTCTCACGACCATGATATAGATGGTTACAGTCTGCGACAAATTCAATACGATGTTCCGGCAAAAGTCCCGTGCACCTTGAGGACACGGAGCGAACCAAGGACAATTACTCGTACCGAATATTTTGGGTAAAGTCGTTGCAGCTCTCTTTTAAGGTCTTGATACCTCTCCTCTTTTTCTTTCTCCTTTACAGTGATGTTGTATTCGAACGGAGCCGAGAATTCAATCACGAATATAGTTCGTTTCTCGAAGTCTTGGAGAACAATGTCAGGCCACCAGTGCGCAACGGAGACTGCTGCCCGAAAATCGTAGTTCCAGAAAATCTGGCAATTCTCGTTTCGAACAATTTACTCTATATCCCTTGGAGCGTTCGGCAGAGCAGGATCGCGACCAACACCGTAAGAGCGACAAAGGTGGTAGTAAAGTATTCTTAGGGCCGCATCATGTCTATAGATGTACTTTCTTCCTGCATGGGTCTGACACCCCGAGGGGATATTCACTGGGAAATCAAGGGTACTAATGCTCATTTCACTTCACTAAAATCTTCGAAATCAGTATGAACTCGATGAAGTCAGCGACTACGACTTTTAATATGAACAGAATCGTCTAATATCGGATAAGCTTGGAGATCTCTGGAGATCACTGGGAAATCATCTGAAATCATTTTGTCATAACTGAATTCAAGACTGAATTCAGTGGAACACTCAATTCACTGAGTTCGAAATCAGCGAAATCACTTGAACTCTACGTACTGCTCGAAGAGGTGACTGTGTCAAAACTATAGCACGGACACTACGTATAGCGTTTGCATGCGCCGAGAGTGTGCGTATTGGTCCCGTTATTTACCGTGAAAGCCCGTTGAAGGCGGTTGAAGGGTGTGCTGTGTATTCAAATTTATTTGGCTTAGATTTGATCAAATTAATTAAAAATCAATATTTTCATGTACAATTTATTGTGCAATCTGAATTTTAGGGACTCAAGTACTTCTAAAACCGCCTTGAACGTTTATTTTGATGTTTTCACGAATTTTTCTAAAATGGCTTGCTTACCGTTGTCACGTCCCGAGCAATAGGCGAGGGTAGTATGGAAAATAGGAATAGAAAGAGACCAGTGTGCTGATTACGTCAGGCTGGTAAGACCTGACCAATTATTTGATTGTGGGTTTGTGTGTCACTTATCAGCCCTACGCGGACTGTGTCAGAGTACAGTGTTCAAATGATTCAGAGATGGTTGTTTAAATAATTGTTTTATTATAAAGAATAAGAATAAAGTTAAAAGTTACATGAATTAGACTTACATATACCTTTCGATGCTTGAAAGGGCAAAAGAGTGAGTTGCTTTGTCGGTTGTATCTCCTTATTGTTTGTAAAACACCGACGGAGTTTTACCGGATGAGACTTTGAATGTACTTAAAAGTAATTCAATATTGAGTCCTTTCGCGAACGTTAACACCGCGGACTTTATTCGGAAAGTTTCTCTACAACGACCGAAAGTCTCAGCCGAGGGGACTTAGTTCGGGATTCGAACACGTTAACTATTTTGAGTTGAACTTGAAAGTACTTGACTTATTCAAAGTGTTTCTTCGGTCACAGTGAGTTAGAAGCCGCGACTTTGTCAAAGCGATTCGTTAATCGTACATCGAAGTGAACAGTATGACTGTTGAGAACGTAAGACAATTGACAAGGATGTATCTGGGGTTTATATATGATGGTTTCTCCATGCTAGGGGTAGGGCGATCGAACTTTTGAAATCGGCACGTTTCCAACTTTTGAAATCGGCACGTTTCTAACTTTTGAAATCGGCACGTTCTTATTAATAATATTACTCGTATCTAGATCCGCTCAATGTTTGTGAGCGATGCTAGTGGGTAACTAATACTATTAAACGTTGAATGATTTATGCTATCGTCAGCAACCGTGGACAGCGGTCGTGCATCTCGACTCTTGACCTTTCAAGAATATGAATTCTACTACTAACTTAATTATGTGTAATGCGTTTCGTCAGACACTTTCGGTTACCGTGTGTCTGACTATTTACATACTGATTTCACTAGTATTACATTGTACATTGTTAGGTGACTGATGTATCACATATGGCATTAATTGTTGTATTAGTTTAAACATATGTGTGTATTAATATTCTATATCTATATCGTTATTATTTAACATATTACGATGAATAATATATTCGTATGGAAATGGTATAAATGTGATTATCCTATATCGGTAACATATCTAAGTAACATCTAAATGTTACCGATATTTGATATCCTCATGGTAAGTACTCCGGTTTATCATACGCTCGTGACGTTACCGACCGCGGATCGTTTATCGCTGGCCGCTATGTACCACGCTTCGTGATCAACCACATGAGTAATTACCATAAGTAGCTTATCTGTTCTACTTATCGTTAGTGGTTACGTAAAAATTTGAAATTTTAACCGGGACGTAACACCGTTTCGTCCATATATTTCTTTTACTGTTAAAAACAAGACTCTGAAACAAGTTTTTAAAATTAACAGACTTTTGCATAATTTCGGAAATAATTTATTTGAGAATTTAGAAAAAATATGTTTGTCATTTTTATAGTACAAATATAAACTTTCTAAATTGGTTTATAAATTATAATTATTTTTTTGAAGAGAAAAAACTTTTCCAGAATGAATAAGGGTTAAAAAACATTATAAAATCAATTATTGCTTTTCAGATTTATCAGTGGGCCATCTATTAGAGAAATTGAAAAATAAATAAATTTCTTGAACGATTTGTTTTAAATCTTAATCATTTTAGAAAACTTTGATCTCGTCAGAACAAATATTATCACTTATAAAAAGTAAAATAAGTTGATATTTTTACTGTACACACGTCATTTACTTCTTATTCTAAAGGAAGTATATCAATATGAAGAAATTGAAGTTTGAAAATTTTCATGAAAAACATAACAAAGAATAATGAAGGTGTTATTAAAGGTTATTAGGAACTCAAAATTGCGAATCCTCAGCAAATTGTACAAAAAACGATCAGATAATACTTATATTGCTAAATCAATGTGTTATCTAAATATGATAATCAATTGATCTGCTTAAATATTGCTAAATACGTATAACTATTAAAATAAAATATTATATATTTATATATTTATATGTAATTTAAAAAAAGTTAAAAAACCACCGCAGGGTACCACCTATTTTACCTATTTTACCTATTTTACCTATTTTACCACCAGGGTAAAATACCATATGGCCACGTCTCAGATCCGTGAGATGGGTGGTCACAGGGCACGACGAAATCACAACGACAGGCCGGCGAAACCCTCGTGTGTCTTGAGGACACGAAGTGACCCAAGGATGACAGCTTTCTGCATCCATCTCGCAAGTGCCTTGGCATATTTTTGGCACGCGGGTATGGCTTTAAGGTTACGAACCAGTAATAATTTACAACCTCCGAGAGCACCTATCACAAGGACAATTACTCGTACCGAATATTTTGGGTACAGTCGTTGCAGCTCTCTTTTAAGGTCTTGCTACCTCTCCTCTTATTCTTTTTCCTTTGCAGTGATGTTGTATTCGGACGGAGCCGAGAATTCGATCACGAATATAGTTCGTTTCTCGAAGTCCTGGAGAACAATGTCAGGCCTCGAGTGCGCAACGGAGACTGCTGCCCGAAAATCGTAGTTCCAGAAAATCTGGCACTTCTCGTTTCGGACAATTGACTCTATATCCCTTGGAGCGTTCGGCAGGGCAGGGTCGAGACCAACACCGTAAGAGCGACAAAGGTGGTAATAAAGTACTCTTAGGGCCGAATTATGTCTATAGATATACGTTGTTCCTGCGTGGGTGACGGTGACGGTATGCTAAGGTGGAGATGACACCGTCCTGGCATTCGAAAATAAAGCCCTCTGTACCTGAATTGAGCCCTGATGATTTGAGGAAAGAAAAAGTTTGCTCCTTCGACAAGGACTCTGCTTTCTTTACTTCGGCTTTTATACGTGAAGCATCTAGATGGAGTAATGCACTTTCCTCACTTCTGATGTTAAAATTCAGGCCAAGGGTCTCGGCAGCTTGCTCTGCGGCTTCGTAAAGGAACGCTCCTTCGCCAATCATCTCGTGGTTTCTGACCATCTTTAGGAGAGGATCTCTGCCATTCGCAACGATGTAAGCTGCACTTAGAACAATTCGGTTATGAAGACACTGGAGATTCAAAAGTCCACGTCCACCTAGACGGCGTGAAATGTATAAACGAGTACAGTAGAACCGGGACGGCAAGCATGTTAGTCGCGGATACCTTGTTCAACGCCGACAAATTAGAAGACCAAATCTGTCGAAGAAGATGCATGTATCTGCTTCGGAGAGACTCCTTCACTGATTTTACGTCCTGAATGCGGCTTTGAGGCACGCGCAGGTATGTATAGGTCTCTCCAGTGTTTAGATATCTAATAACAATTATATCCACAAGCTCAGGGTCTTTGGGAACGCCAGTAATCTGTCCTTTCTTCAAATGAATTTTGGCACACTTGTCCAAACCAAAGTCCATCCCAATCTCTCCTGTGTAGTTCTTGACGATATTTATAGCAGTTTGCAGTTTGCTTTTATCAGCGGCATAGATCTTCAGGTCATCCATATAAAATACATGAGTGACCTTATGCTCACGCTGATTAGTGTAGCCACAGAGGTATTCAGGAGAATTTCGTAGTGCGAGAGATGAAGGCAGAAGTGTGATGCAAAAAAGCAAAGGGCTCATACTATCACCTTGATAGACGCCCCTCTGGAAGGGGACGTTGTGCGTTTTTAGAAGATAATTCCTAGATGAAATGGTAAATCTAGTTTTCCAAGAGGCATCAATCTCTCTATGCATCTCACTATGTGTGGGTGTACCTTCAAACTTTCCAACAGACATATGATAAGTCTATGAGAGGTTGAATCGAAAGCTTTACGGTAGTCAATCCAGGCGATTCACAGGACGCGCTGATGGACTGTAGCGTCTTTACAGACACACCTGTCAATCAGCAGGTTCTCTCGACGGCCTGCTACACCTTTTTTCGAGCCTCGTTGTTCGTAAATCTCTCGCCATACAGGCTCAATTCTTCGAACAATCCTGTTGTTTAGGACAGCTGTAAAGATCTTATACAGTGTGTTCAAACAAGTTATTGGCCTGTAATTCTCTGGTTTGGACAAGTTGCCTTTTTTGGGTAGGAGTATAGTGCGTCCTAACACCAGCCACTGCGGAATGGGCGTCTCCGACTTTAAATATGAGGTGAATATGCGGGCCAAATGTTGGTGGATAAAAGTAAACATCTTCCACGAAAAGTTCTTGATACAATCTGTTCCAGCAGCGGAAATGTTTTTCGCGCCTCTGAGTGTTTTTTTCACCTCTCTGGCAGTGACTGATGGATACTCCTCCTCAGATTTTATGAGGTTGTCGCAAAACTCCTTGAAGCGGATGATATTGTCAGTATCTTCTTTCAACTCTAGTGTTTCCAGGATCTTGTACAGCTCTCTCCAAAAAGTCTCTACCTCCTTGGGCTTGGGTGGATTTTTTACAAAAACAGAGGGATCACTGAAGAGGCGTGATGAGTCTGCGAGAAACTGTTGATTCTCCCTTATCCATCTCTCCCTCTTCTGTATCGTCCTCCTTGCGTCAGATAACAGCTTTATTTTGTCAACAATATGCTGCTTGATTGTCAGCAGCTTTGACTTGCTCAGTGTGTGATTCAAGGTCCTTAGTTCTTGGGCGAACTTTCGAACCCTTTCCGTGAACGGTCTACCAGATGTTATGTAGTCTATCACACATTGAACACGGGACGCATTCTGTCTTGCCCATCCAATTTTCTGGTTCAGTTGATGCAAGCGTCTTCTGGTCTTCTGATCCATCGTCGGTTTCAACCTTGGATTTGAATCAGCCAAAGCTCTCGCAGTACCATAA
Source organism: Andricus quercusramuli (assembly GCA_932178445.1). Classification (NCBI taxonomy): domain Eukaryota; kingdom Metazoa; phylum Arthropoda; class Insecta; order Hymenoptera; family Cynipidae; genus Andricus; species Andricus quercusramuli. The sequence continues at coordinate 23,871 of CAKNXH010060222.1, forward strand.
ACTGAGCAATTAATGATCCAGAGGTCGGACTCTTGCGAGATATCTCCACGAAGGGAGGCATCCATTTCAGCCAGATCTTGGGGCTTAAGAGGAACTTGCATGTTGATGTTCCTCCTTGTACTGAAATTGCGATCATCTTCCAGAAGGTGCCTGCTTTCTGCGGTTGGTCTTAATGTCGTTTCATCTTCGTCTGCAGCTTGTTCAATCAGCGGTTAAGAAAGCGCTCCGCGTACATGTCCATTTTTCCGGAGGTAGTCGGCTTGATTTCGCAAAGACTGATGCTAAACGTGCTGAAGCTTTGGGTGTTTCTGGCACCACAAAGTATGCATACGCACCATAAAGCCTCCGCGAACAGGGATAATGCTGGTATCGTAGCAGTCTAGCACGTCTTTCATAAGTTGATCCCTCCACTCAATGTTGGCGTTTCGCCGGTTCGTCGTCGTGTTTCCATCTAAATTATTTTCAGCACCCCAGGATGATCGGCATTGTTTGCCGATTCATTGTCGGGTGCTCTGCGCGTTCGATCGTTTTGAACCGCATCTACAACATTTTGGTGGTTTCATTGTTGCTCCCACCAGCAGCTAGGGAAAGGGTTCGTCCATCCTTTCAGAGCCCGCGTGCAAGTATAAGGCTGATACTCTGAGATGTCGCCCGGTATCACAGAGTCACCGTTAAAGACATTGTAACCATATTCAGCAGAAACCCTTGGTACAGGGACCCTCTATCCGCAACCCGAGGACGCGTTCGGTGGCTTTGTCATAAGCCCTTCGGTTCTATTCCTAAGGAATCGAAACCGAAACTGAATGGCGCCTGAACAGGGAATTTCTTGCTGCAACATCCACAATAATGCAGGAACCTGTATAAGTATTTGAATACCCAGGTTCCTCTAAAGGAACGTGCGCAAGTTCCCTCGCAGAATCCGCGGCAGGAACCTGCATAGATTCCTGTACAAGAACCTGTGCAGGAACCTGTCATGTTCTAGCACTGGCTCCTGTACAGGAATTTTCAGCTAGGTAATGAGTAGTGATGTGCAAGACCTGAAATGGACCTATATTTTCAGGTTGGGATCCAGCAGTTTGTATAGCAGACTCGAACCGAGAATTTCTGTCCGGATCTCTCAAATACCGGATCGGAGCTGAACTGTAATCCCTGATGATAACACTGGCCAAACGTGGTCAAATTTAAGATTTTGGAGATATATGGAAGAATGTTGTGACGCATTTCCGGTTGCGCAGTAGACTTGGAATTCATAGTTGCGCACTAGATTCATGTCGCACTTCCGGGTGCGCAGTAAAATTATGCGGCGAACCTAGCTGCGCACTAGAATTATATCGCACTTCCGGCTGCGCAGTAGACATAAGGGACGTTAGTGGTTGCGCACTAGGATTATATCGCACTTCCGGCTGCGCGGAGTCTTATGTGGAATTCTTAGTTGCGCACTAGAAACATATCGCACTCACGGCTGCGCAGTACACTTATGGGGCAATGGTGGTTACGCCCTAGAGTTATATCGCACTTCCGGCTGCGCAGTAGACTTATGTCACATTATCAGTAGCGCGATAAAGATACGTTGCACCTTTGGATGCGCAATATACTTCTATAGAACTTGTGCTATACAGTGGAGTGATGCCGCACTTCTGGTTGCACAGCAGACTTCTGCGGCATCTTTGGTTGCGCACTAAAGCTAGGATACACATCCAGGTCCATCAACTCAGCGCCGCACCCAAGGCAAAATGAAAAATGGAAAACGCCATATTTTTTTGCTTTTTTTTTGCAAATTTTATGCTCAAAAAAAATGTTTTCTGCTCTTCAAACTTCCGAAATAAGGGTGGCGGCGCTAGCACGACGTCCACTCAGCGCCGCCACCTATGAAAACAGACTAAAAATTATTATAATGAAATAAAAGATTAGGTTAGATTTTTTTGCTTTTTCTTTGGCTCTCCGAAAACATATAACACGTGTTCCAAAAAACTACCCCCAAGTCATACATACCTACCCCTCGTGACCAAAAATGTTCTAAAAGCGTAAAAACCATATTAAACAACGTAAAAATGATTCAGAACTCTAAATTAATTATTTCACATTCAAAAATGTACCTCTTTCATAATTTTTCCCAAAAAATACCCTTCCACGTACATTTATTTAGCGGAACTTATATATACTTATAAAATGCTTAAAAAACCATAATATTCATGAAACACAGTTGGCAGTAATTCTTTCCTCTTTTGTACTCTTCAAAGACATATAATACTTTTCCCAAAAAACTACCCCTTAGACATACATACCTACCCCTCGTGACCATGAATGTTCTAAAAGTGTACAAACAACCTTAAACGACGTAAAGATGATTCAGAACTCCAAATTAATTATTTACCACTCGAAAATTCACCCCTCCCTCAATTTCTCCCAAAAACTACCCTTCCAAGTAATTTTATGTGGGGGAACTTACGTATACTTATAAAACAGGTGAAAAATAATAATATTCAGGAAACACTGTTAGCGGGACTTTTTTGCTTTTTTCCGGCTCTCCGATAACATATAACACGTGTCCCGAAAAACTACCCCTAAGTCATACATACCTGCTCCCTGTGACCAAAAATGTTCTAAAAGTGTAAAAACCACCTAGAATAACGTAAACATGATTCAGAACTCTAAATAAATCATTTACCATTTGAAAATTTACTCCTTTCATATTTTTTCCGAAAAACTACCCTCCCACGTAAATTTATGTAGCGAAACTTACATATACTTACTTAACGCATCAACAACAATAATATTCATAAATCACAGTTGGCGGGAATTTTTCGCTCTTTTTTTTCTCTCCGAAGACATATAACACGTGTCCCAAAAAACTACCCCTAAGTCATACATACCTACCCCTCGTAAACAAAAATGTTCTGTAAGTGTAAAAACCACCTTGAACAACGTACAGATGATTCATAACTCTGAATTAATTATTACCCACTTAAAAATTTACCCCTTCCATGATTACTCTCAAAAAATACCCTTGCACGTAAATTTATGTAGCGGAACTTTCATATACTTATAAAACGCATCAAAAACAATAATATTCATAAAACACAGTTGGCGGTAATTCTTTACTCTTTTCCACTCTCCGATGACATATAATACTTTTCACAAAAAACTACCCCTTAGTCATACATACCTACCCCTCGTGACCAAAAACGCTCTGAAAGTGTAAAAACAACCTTAAACGACGTAAAGAGGATTCAGAACTCTAAATTGAACACTAAACACCTGAAAATTCACCCCTTCTATAATTTTCCCGGAAAACTACCTTTAGATTGACTAATTCTTCATTAGAAATTTATGTCTTCTATAATCTACCCCGTAAGCATTAATTAACGTAAGAGTTGAATTTTATTAAATTAAAAAATAACTGTACAATCTACTGAAATTTAATTGCCTTAGACAATACTATTTATCGCGAATGTGTACATCATTACAAGTAAAACATTTTTAGATACTATATTTAGCTGCAAATATTTATTCAAATGATAAAACTATCGTTAGTTCTTATTTTAGAGTTGGAACGGAATTTAAACTCCAAAAGTTCCAGATTACTCAGCTTCTCGAATAATAGATTCCTGAGTTTTTTCTCCACGAAATGAAAGTACCGCATTTTTGTACTAGAGGAATTCGAAGTTCCACATTATTCTGCTACGCGATTAATAGATTCCCGATTGTTTTGCTCCTCAATATAGAAGTAGTAGATTTCACTTTCTATTCGAGTTCGAAGTTCAAAAATTATTCTGCTACACGAGTGATCACTGATTTTTTCGCTCCACGAAAATAATGTGTCGGATCTTCATGCTGCTAGAATAATAGATACCAGAGGTTTATGATGCTCAAAACTGAAATGCTAGATAGCTTTGCTACTTGAATTCGAAGTTCTAGATTATTCTGCTACACGAATTATACCCGATTTTTTTGCGCCTTAAAATGAAAGTATTGAATCGTTTGCTACTCTAGTTCCCAGTCATAGATTATTCTGCTACACGAATAATATATTTCATTTTTTTTTGCTGCTTGAAAATAAAGAAGCAGACGGTTTTGCATGTTGGTGGCGGAAGTGAGAACGTGGTTAGTGTCAGGTGGTGAGAGGATTTACGTAATTTGTGTGGTAGGTGTGAGTGGAGTGTAAGGGTGGAAGCGGAAGAGGTGAGTAGGGTTGTGTGGGGTGAATTGTGCAGATAAAAAGTAATATTGAGCGTAGGCGTGAGGTGGGATTTAAGCAAATTGGGAAAGTGAGGTTGGGTTAGCAAGGAATCGAGGGAATTTGTGGTCAGGAGTCATGGGACTTCTAGGGTCAAGGGTGGAGCTCGAAAATTTGGGGGGATGTTAAGTGAGGGAAAGGGGTGTCTGCAAGGGCTGTGAGGAATTGAAAAAAGAAAAAAAAGGAAATAAAGGGAAAATTTGGCGGCAATAGAGACAGCATTCTGCAGAGACATCTGGCGGTTGCGGAGGGTACTGCATGGAGAGGTCCCAGTTACCGGCGGCAGAGCGGGAGGTGGGCAGTGAGAGTACTGGTAGTGACGGCGACGGGGAGAAAATTTTCCACGTGCTACGACGGCCAACAGCGCGTGGTTCAGTGTGTAGTGGCGCGTCAGGGAGTGGGAGAGAGCGGGACGGTGGGAACGAAGGAAGAGAAAAGGTGAGGGAGAGAACGTCGAGCGCAAGTGAAGGGGAGGATCTCTTGAAGAGGAAGAGAGACAGCCAAGAGAGTCCGGACAAAAGCGTGGTAGAGAGTCCGTTTAAAAAAAGCGGGAGAACTAGTAGGTCACCCCCCCCCCCCAAAAAATGGGGGAAAATGTGGAGAAGGAGGCTCTCGGTATGCTGATAAGCGAGATCAGGGGGCTGAGGGACGACGTAAGGGGGACTAAAGAGCAGATGGGAGGCATGAGGGAGGAATTGTGAATTAAAGATGAGAAATGAGCACCTCAGAGCAAAAGGAAGACTCCGCAGAGTTGAGAGGAAAAGCGAGACAATTATACGTTGCGCTGTCTTGCTCTTCAGGCATTCTGCGTAAGAGTTTCTCTTTCTAACGGTACTTGTCTCGCTTTTCCTCACGGCTCTGCGGAGTCTTTCTTTCGCTCTGACGTGCTCAAATGAGAAAAGGAGATGAAAGAGATGAGGGAGATAGTAGAGGGGTTAGAGAGGGAAAGGAAAGAAAAAGAAATTAAAATAAAGCAGATGGAGGAAGAAATTAGGGTGTGGAAGGAAAGGACAGAAAAAAGGCTAGAGAAGATGGAGGGCAGGACGGAAATGGATGGAGGAGACGGAGGTGGGGGGAGCGAGATTAAAGGTATTTGGGAGAGGGTAGAAAATCTGATAGGAGAGAAAGTGGGAGAGCGTAAGAGTGAGAAGGAGGAGAGGGCAGATAGGGAAAGGTTAAGGGCAATGGAGTTGAGAATGGAGAGAAAAGAGAAGGCAGACAGGAGGAATGATATTGTGGTAAAAGGGTTGAAGCTAAAGACGGGGAAGAAAGAGAGGGCGTGGAAGCGCTGCTACAGAGCATAGGGTGGGCTAGAGGCAGGGTAGGGAAAGTTAAGTTGGAGGGGAGAAAGGACAAGGAAGTGGCGGTTGTGGGGATGGAAAGCTGGGAAGAAAAGTTGGGGGTAATGAGAAATAAAAATAGGATAAAGGATAAGGGACTTTTCATCGATCACGATTTGACGAGAAAGGAAAGGGATGTGCAGAGAAATCTGAACGACAGGGCTAGAAGGGAGAGGAGCGAAGGGAGATCAGCGAAGGTAGGATATCGGAAAATAAAAATAGACGAGAAAATGTGAGTGTGGGATTAGGAGAAAGAGGTGTTGAAGGAAGTGCAAGGGAATTTGTTTCGTAGGCAGTAGGGGAGTGGGGGTAATGCAGGATAGAGGATTATTGGAGGTGTTTTATTGGAACGTAGCAGGGATAAGGAAGAAGGATGAGGAGTTCTAGAGGTATATACAAGAATTTGACGTTGTGGGACTGGTAGATACGTGGGTAGAAAGAAAGGAATGGGACAGAATAGAGCCAAAGCTGCCAAGGGGGTATAAGTGGAGACTCCAGGAGGCGGTCAGAGTGAAGAAAAAAGAAAGGGCTAGTGGGGGAATTATAACGGGGCTTAGAGGTGGATTAAAGGAAGAAGTTCATGGAGAGGAAGAGAGGGAGGGAGTGCAAATGAGGAAAGTAAAAACAGGAGGGATAGCGTGTAAATTTGTGACAGTGTACAATAAGGATGGGATGGAGAGAATTAAAGAAAGGGTGGAAGAATTGCTAGGCGAAAGAGAGGAGGGTGTGGTGGTACTGGATGGGGATTTTAATGCGTGGATGGGAAGGGAAGCGGGCCTTTACAGGGAAGGGGAGAGCTTCGAAAGGAATTCGAAGGATAAGGTAATAAATAAGGAGGGGGAGATTCTAAGGGACTGGATGGAGAATAGAGGGTGGGCAGTGGCGAATGGTATGGCAAATGGGGACGAAGAGGGAGAATACACATATGTAAGTAAGGTGGGCGGGGGGGTATCGGTGATAGACTATGTGGTAATGAATATGCAAGGATGGGAGGAAACGGAAAAATTCGCAGTAGAGGGGAGGGTGGAATTAGACCATCAGCCATTAAGTCTGTGGATAAGAGGTGAGGGTGGAGGAAGACAAGGCGGGGAAGAAGTCTCAATAGGGGAGAGGGTGACCTGGACGAGGGAGGTGATAGAGAAGTATCAGGAGCAGCTAGGAAATGTACGCTTTGGAGGGGAGTCGGTGGAAGAGATATGGGAGGATCTGAAAGAGGAGGTGAAAGGGTGTGTGCAAGAGAAGGTATTTAGAAAGAAGAAGAAAGGAATGGTGAAGCCGTGGTGGGATAGGGAATGTAAAAAGATGAAAAGGAAGGTGAAAAGGAAGTACAAGAAGTGGAAAGAGGGTAATGCGAGAAGGGAGGAGTCAGTGAGAAGATAGGCAGTGAGGAGTGGAGGGAATTTTTCAAAGAATCTTCCCAGGGCTCAGATTCAAGGAAGACGGAGGGGGGAAGTAGATGAACGGGGCAGGCAGAGATGGAGGAGTTGAATGACGAGGAGATAGAGAAGCAGATAAGGAAGTTGAAAAGGTCAAAAGCAGCAGGGCTGGATGGGGTAGAGAACGAAGCATGGCTGTTTGGTACACAAGAGGTTAGGGAGAGGCTGAAGCAGGTAGTGAAGAAAGTATGGAGGGGCAAGGGATTCCCAGGAGGGTGGAGAGAAGGGTTAATAGTGCCACTGTATAAGAAAGGGGATAGAGATAGGCAGGAAAACTATAGAGGGATTACGCTAATGAATACGGCGTATAAAGTATACGCGATGGTGGTGGCAGAGAGACTGCGGAAGGATGTCGAGGGGAAAGGCATATTGCCGGAGACGCAGGCAGGATTAAGGGCGGGTGGGAGTAGTATCGAAAATATTTACGTGCTGCAGCACGTCGTAGATAGAGAATTAGCGAAGAAGGGGACGAGAGTCTACGCGTTTTTTGTGGATCTCAAACGCGCGTTGCCATCGGTGGATAGGGGGAGGTTGTGGGAGGCGATGGAGGATACGGGAGTAGAGGGAGGCCTAATTGAAAGGGTAAGGGAGATATATGAAGAGACCAAAGACAAGGTAAGAGGAGGGAAGGGGATTTTGGAGGGATTCTGGATGGATAGGGGGTTAAGGCAAGGGTGTCCACTTAGCCCAACGCTTTTTGCGATTTTAATTGCGGATATGGAAAGTAGGCTGGAGGCCGGGGTGGTAGGAGGGGTCAGGATAGGAGGGGTTAGAATTTGGTCACTAGCTTATGCAGATGACATAGTGTTGCTGGCAAGCAGCGAGGAGGCCTTAAAGGAGATGATGAAGAGGTTGAGAAGATACCTGGATAAAAAGGGGTTAGAGCTGAATGTGGAAAAGTCCAAGGTTTTGGTGTTCAGAAAAGGAGGGGGAAGGGATAAGGGAAGGGAGTGGAAGTGGAAGGGAAAGGAGGTGCAGGAGGTGAAAGAGTTTGTGTACCTGGGCTTCGTGTTTCAAAGGAATGGGGGAGTGGATGGTCACATAAAAGAGGGTGGGGAGGGCAAATGTGGTGATGAGGCAGGTGGGGGGGTTGGGAAAGAAGTTACTCCCAGATGATTTTGGAAGGAGAATGAAATTGTTTGATTCACCAGTGATGAGTGTGCTGCTGTATGAGGTAGAGGTGTGGGGGTGGAAGGAAAGCAAAGAGGTAAATAGAACGCAGGAGAGGTATGTAAAGTGGACCCTGGGGTTAGCCATGAACACGCCTAATTATACTGTCAGGAGGGAGACGGGGAGAACGAGTGCAGGAATTCTAGAAGGGAGCCGGGCGTGTAAATATGAGAAGAAATTTTTGGAAGAGGGGGGAAGTAGGCTGGTTAGGGAGTGTTGGTGGGAAAATAAGAACAGGGGAGGGGGTGGGAAGATGGAGGCTGAGAGGGAAAGGTATTTTAGAATGAATGGACTGCAGATGAATGAAGTGAGAAAGATGCACGAGGAAGGAAGGAAGGTTTATGACTTGGTTAAGCAAAACGGCATGGAGAGAGAGAAGACAGAAGGGGAGGAGAGAATAAGAGAGTCAAGATTCAACGGGAACTATGTGTGGATTATGCCAAGTGCAAGAGCGTAATATTTATGTAAGAAAGGAGAGAATGGAAGTCAGAAGCTTATAGCGAGGATGAGGTGTGGGTGCATGGAGGGTTTCAATACGTTCTGGCTGTCGCGGGAGAGGAGGATGGGTGAGCTGTGTGGAAGGGGGGATGCAAGAGTGGAGCACTGGTTGGAGGAGTGCGGGGACGTGGAAAGAAGTGAAATAAGCATGGAGGTATTGTTGCATGGAAAGGGGGGAAAAAGGGCAGTAGCATGGGTGAAGGGAGTGTTGGGTAAGATGGAGAAGAAGAGAAGGAAGGAGGAAGAGGAATGGAGACGGAAAGATTGTAAATAGGAGATAAAGTAGATACAAGTAACATCTAAATATTGTAAATAGTAGATAAGTAGTAGGTATTAGAGCGGAAACAGAGGTTGGCAAGCGAGGCAATCCGAAAAAGTAGGGACATGCGGGCGAGGCGAAGCGAGGAAGGCAAGGCGATAAGAGCGTGCGGCTTAGATATAAGGAATGGATGGATATTAGTTTTTGAGGGTTAGTTTTAAGAAAATTCTGTAAGAAATGGATGTGTAAGCAAGTCAATTTTTTAAGGCCAGCAGGCTGAAAAATAAACGTTTATCCAATAAAGAAGTACACGTTTTTGCTACATGAATTCGAAGTTCTAGGTTACTCTGCTACCCGAACAATACATTACCGAATTTTTCCCCCCTGGGAAATGAAGTGTCGGATTTTTCGCTACTTGATTTCCAAGTTCTAGATTATTTTGTACAGATTACTAGATTCCTGACTTTTTTGCTCTTCGAAATTAAAGTTCTAGATTTTTTTTCTGCTTAAATATAAAGTAATAGATTATTCTGCTACCCGAAAAATACATTCCCCAATTTTTTGCTCTTTGGAAATAAAGTTTCTGATTTTTTGCTACCTTATTTCCAAGTTCTAGATTATCTTGCTACCGATTATTAGATTCCCGATTTTTTTGCTCCTCGAAATTAAAGTACTCGATTTTTTTGCTGCCCAAATTTGAAGTTATAGATTATTCTGCTACCCAAACAGTACATTTCTGAATTTTTCGCTCCTCGGAAATAAAGTGTCGGATTTTTTGCTACCTTATTCCCAAATTCTAGATTATTTCGCTACCGATTATTAGATTTACGATATTTTTGCTTCTCGAAAATAAAGTACTCTATTTTTCTGCTGCTTGAATTTGAAGTAATAGATTATTCTGCTATCCGAAAAATACATTCCCGAATTTTTTGCTTCTCGGAAATAATGCGTCGGATTTTTTGCTAACTTATTTCCAAGTTCTAGATTATTTTGCTACCGATCATCAGATTTACGATTTTTTTGCTCCTCGAAATTAAAGTACTCGATTTTTTTTCTGCTTAAATTTGAACTAATGGATTATTCTGCTACCCAAGAAATACATTCCCGAATTTTTTGCTGCTCGGAAATAAAGTTTCGGATTTTTTGCTACCTTATTTCCAAGTTCTAGATTATTTTGCTACCGATTATTAGATTTCCGATTTTTGTGCTCCTCGAAATTAAAGTACTGAATTTTTTTTCTGCTTAGATTTGAACTAGTAGATTATTCTGCTACCCAAAAAATACATTTCCGAATTTTTTGATCCTCGGAAATAAAGTGTCGGATTTTTTGCTACCTTGTTCCCAAATTCTAGATTATTTTGCTACCGATTATTAGATTTCCGATTTTTTTGCTCCTCGAAAATAAAGTACTCGATTTTTTTGCTGCTCAAATTTGAACCAATAGATTATTCTGCTGCCCGAAAAATACATTCCCGAATTTTTGCTCCTCGGAAATAAATTGTCGGATTTTCTACTACCTTATTTCCAAGTTCTAGATTATTTTGCTACCGATTATTAGATTTCCCATTTTTTCGCTCCTCGAAATTAAGGTACTCGATTGTTTTTCTGCTTAAATTTGAACTAATAGATTATTCTGCTACCCGAAAAATACATTCCTAAATTTTTTGCTCCTCGAAAATAAAGTGTCGGATTTTTTGCTACCTTATTTCCAAGTTCTAGATTATTTTGCTACCGATTATTAGATTTCCGATTTTTTTGCTCCTCGAAAATAAAGTACTCGATTTTTTTGCTGCTCAAATTTGAACTAATAGATTATTCTGCTGCCCGAAAAATACATTCTCGAATTTTTTGCTCCTCGGAAATAAATTGTCGGATTTTCTACTACCTTATTTCCAAGTTCTAGATTATTTTGCTACCGATTATTAGATTTACGATTTTTTTGCTCCTCGAAAATAAAGTACTCGATTTTTTTGCTGCTTAAATTTGAAGTAATAGATTATTCTGTTACCCGAAAAATACATTCCCGAATTTTTTGCTCCTCGGAAACAGAGTGTCGGATTCTTGGTACCTCATTTCCAAGTTCTAGATTATTTTGCTACCGATTATTAGATTTCCGATTTTTTTGCTCCTCGAAAATAAAGTACTCTTTTTTTTTGCTGCTCAAATTTGAAGTTCTAGATTATTCTGCTACACGAAAAATACATTCCCGCATTTTTTGCTCCTCGGAAATAAAGTGTCGCATTTTTGCTACCTTATTTCCAAGTTCTAGATTATTTTGCTACCGATTATTAGATTTACGATTTTTTTGCTCCTCGAAATTAAAGTACTCGATTTTTTTCCTGCTTAAATTTGAACTAATAGATTATTCTGCTACCCAAAAAATACATTCCCGAATTTTTGGCTCCTCTGAAAAAAAGTGTCGGATTTTTTACTACCTTATTTCCAAGTTCTAGATTATTTTGCTACCGATTATTAGATTTCCCATTTTTTCGCTCCTCGAAATTAAGGTACTCGATTTTTTTTCTGCTTAAATTTGAATTAATAGATTATTCTGCTACCCGAAAAATACATTCCCGAATTTTTTGCTCCTCGAAAATAAAGTGCCGGATTTTTTGCTACCTTATTTCCAAGTTCTAGATTATTTTGCTACCGATTATTAGATTTACGATTTTTTTGCTCCTCGAAATTAAAGTACTCAATTTTTTTTCTGCTTAAATTTGAACTAATAGATTATTCTGCTACCCGAAATATACATTCCAGAATTTTTGCTCCTCGGAAATAATGTGTCGGATTTTTTGCTACATTATTTCCAAGTTCTAGATTATTATGCTACCGATCATTAGATTTCTGATTTTTTTGCTCCTCGAAATTAAAGTACTCTTTTTTTTGCTTCTCAAATTTGAAGTTCTAGATTATTCTGCTACACAAATTATACCCGATTTTTTTGCGCCTTGAAATAAAAGTATTGAATCGTTTGCTACTCTAGTTCCCAGTCGTAGATTATTCTGCTACCCGATTATTAGATTCCCGATTTTTTGCTCCTCGTAATTGAAGTACTGGATTTTTGTCTTAATCGAATATGAATTTATAGATTATTCTGCCACACGAATAAAATATGCCCGATTTTTTGGCTTCTTGAAATTGAAGTACTGGATTTTTTGGCTATTTTAATTCGAATTTCTAGATTATTCTGCTACACGATAATGGGTTGCTGATTTTGTTGTTCCTCGAAAATAAAGAATCCGATGTTTTTGCTACTCGAATAATAGATTCCCTGCTTTGTTGCTTCTCGAATTTAAAGTATTGAATTTTTTGCTACTTGAATTTGAATTCATAGATTATTCTGCCACATGAATAATAGTATCATGATTTTTTGTTTCGCGAAATTGAGTTACCGGATTTTTTGCTACTCGAATTCGAAGTCCCACATTATTTTGCTGCTCGATTAACGAATATGTGATCTGCTCGTATATAGTATTCCAAACAGAAATTCTAGTAGTTTCTATATGGTGATTTCTCACAGGATCTTTCAGACATCTCGCTATGTCCGACCTCTGTACGGATCTATGTGGATGTTACCAATATGTAAATCATGTGGAATTTCAAACAGAAACTCTACTAGGTTCTATACGTATATTTCAAACAGGATTTGAAAATTTTGTGAAATTCCTTTGAATTCGAAGAGGAAAAAATCTAGTACTTCAATTTCAAGGAGCAAAAAAATCTGGAATCTATTAATCGCATAGCAAAATAATCTGGAACCTCGAATTCGACTGGCGAAAAAGTCCGATACTTTAGAAGGAATCTGTATTATTATCGGAATTGGTAACGATCGATCATGTGTTGATATCATTGACTTACTGTGAAAATGGAAATCAACAATATCGATATAATCTAAGGTCACTCCTTAAATAACAGAATTTCTCAACGTCTTTTCAGACTAGATGGAGTTTGAAATTCATTAATCAAGAATGTTTAATTTCTGGAAAAAGATCTTTCTCCTTCCCTCCGGTGGGAATCGAACCTCAAGTCTTTCCGATTGCCCGTCGGGCGCTTCAAGCACTAAGCTATTACAGAGATCGAAGGCAGATACTTTTTTCAAATATATGCTTTTCATTTTTTCGATGATGATAAAACAGATTCCTTCTAATTTAACTTGTGTTCAAAACATAACTCCTTCCTATGAAAAGCTTATATCTGACAAAAGTATCTGCCTTCGATCTCTCTAGTAGCTCAGTGGTTGAAGCACCCGACCAGCAATCATAAGAGGTGAGGTTTGATTCCCACCGGAGCGAAGGAGAAAGATCTTTTTTCAGAAATTGAAAACTTTTGATTTATAAATTCCGATACTTTGATTTCGCGAAGCAAAAAAATCTTTTTTTCAGGATATTGTGATATGAAAATACAGCTTTTCCCGTTGGTCCCAAATTGAAATTCCAATTTTTTGTATTCTCGACCCATCCTAATGTATATACAGAACAATAAGGGGCTCAAAACCCCTCCTTGAGGAACACCCTTGCTGACAGTTCTGGTTTTATCTTCGAGAACTTGTGAGTGAATCACTCTTTCCCATGTAAAGTGTTGAATGAATTTAATGAAAATGAGAGAGCAGCCAATTTCGGCTAGCTTTACAAGGAGTATTTCTACGTTCACGTTATCAAAGGCCGCCTCGATATCCAAAAAGGCAGCAAAAACATCCTTTTTACCGGAGAAAGCCTCTTCTATGTCTAGAGTTAAGTCAATTATATTGTCATTGGTGGATTGACCTTTCCTAAGTCCGGTTTGAAAACCAGGGAGAAGATTATTATTTTCGACCCACCATTGCAATTTATGTTTCAACATAGTTTCGAAGACCTTGCAGGGACACGAAGTAAGAACAATTGGTCTGACACCTTTACCGTTAGGTTTATTAATAAAATGAATATAAGATTGTTTCCACTCAGCAGGAAAAGAGCCAGACTGATATAAGGCGTTAAATATGTCGACTAAGATGAGTTTGTACTTACATAAGTGGTAGTCGTTGAATAGCTTCATAGTCAAGTCCGTCGAAACCGCAAGAGGATCTGGAGCTTTTACTGCTGAGGGCAACATTAAATTCCACAAAATTAAACAAAGATTCGAGAAAAGGGTTAGGTTGACAGTTGGGTAAAATCGATGGATTGTTTTGACACCAGTTCGGGCTAATACGATCGAGAGTCTCATTAATAGAGCCAGAGTTCTGATGGTTTTCGGAAATATTAGTAGGTGAGATTTCAGTCCATTTATTTGTTAGTAAGTTGCTTCTATCCCATACGTATTTTTGATTAATGTTACAGTTCAGTGATTCTGCAAAGGTGCGAAAATTGACTCTTTTTTCAAGTTTGAAAGTTTTGCGAGCTACTGCAGCTGCTTTTTTATATTGTATAAAACCAGATTGGTTTTTAGAGAGACGCCATTTTTTACAAGCTGCCCTTCTACGTCTTATAACCTTATCGCATTCCGAATCCCATCAGGGAACTGGATTTCTGTGGACGTTATTGTTGTCAATTTTTTTAACTGGAGTATTGGACTGAATGGCATTTTTAATAATATCAGTGAAAATAGTATATTTTTCGCAAGGACTGGAAGATTCGAGTCAGCAGTTAATAACTTTTCATAATTTTCATCTAGATTCAAAGCTTCTTTTTGCCAGTCGGTGCGAGTGGATTCAATGTTAAAAGATTTTTTACGGTAGATGCTTTTGTTGACATTAATGCCAATGAAAATGGGGAAGTGATCAGAGCCCCAAGTTTCATCATTAACAAGAACGTTAATTTTATCAGAAATGTTATTAGAGGAAAAAGCGAGGTCGAGGTTAGAGAAATAATTAGTGCTTTTACGAAAGTACGTGGACGAATCATAATTATGTAAAAAGGTATCAGAAGTAGAGTGAGCTGAGAGAAGATTTTCGCTATTCCGATCAGAGGCTCTATATTTCCATGCAATATGGTGTGCATTGAAATCACCCATAATAATGGTGTTACTATTATTAGCCATGTTACCCAAGACTGAGTTCCAATCTAATTGAGAATGTTCTAAACCGGGGCTCTGTAGTAAGCATGAAAAGCAATATTGGGAGTGACTTTGGTAAGCTTGAAACCTAGAACTTCAAACGCAGGATTAGGAGAGTATACATTATTTATCCGTGTATACACAAGATTGCTTTTAATGATAGCGATGATGCCCCCACCTTTTTTATTCAGACGGTCTTTTCGAAGTGTTTTGAATCCAGGGAAGTGTAAGCTACGATTTTGATCTTCATCGAAATTCAGCCACGATTCAACACACACCAAAATGTCGATTTCCTTGAGTATTATGGGGATTTCTTCGCGTCTTTGATTGATACTCCTGCAGTTCCAGAATGTAACTTTGACATCTGTGGGGAGGTGTTCATCCTTATTCGTGAGAGGCACGTTCATGAAAGATTATCTGAATCGCCGCCAGAATCCGAATCGCTAGAGTTGAAAAGCCTCAGCTTTTTGGCTAATTTAGAACATCTGTTTCTGAAATTCGAGTCATGTATGAGAGATTTTAGATCGTGGCACATAGCTGCCAAAAGCTAAAACATCCAAGTTTAATGCCGGAAAGTCCTCAGAGAAGGAGCTAATTTCTTTTTTAGCTTTTTTAGCTTTCTTCTTCTCGGGTGATTTCGCTTGTGATGACGATTTGCGTGGAGGGTTGGCGAGTACTGTTTCATTTTTTTTCGACTCTGCAGCGGTACTTGCGTTAGAAGATGGGTCAGAGAGTGACAGAGCACTTTTTGGAGAAATGTAAGGTGGAATTACATTCAAAGCTTGCGTTGAAAGATCGGGTAAAGCAGCGATTTCCTCGGTAGCGATATCTATAGGCGGTTGAGAATTGCTGTTGGGTTTTTGGCTCAGAGGCATATCTGCGTTTACTGCTGCCTGTGGATGGGGTGAAGTGGGATTCTTCGGACACTGTTTAACTATATGCCCGATTTGATGACAAGCAAAGCAGCTAGTAGAATCGGTGCTTAAGTATATCCAGTGGTTGGTGCTATTGAAATTTATTTGTCATGATTCGGGAAGCAGGGCCTCACCCCCCTCCTTGATATAGACCTGACGTCGAAATGAAAGAATGTGAGAGCGCCCGGGTTTACTTGTGCTCTCTCTAATGAAGCGAATCTGCGAGACTAATTGGATCCCTTTTTGCTGAGAGCCTGAATCAACACTTGATTTGGAATCACTGGGTTAACGTTAGAGATAACCACACGTTTATTTCTTTCGATTAGAGGACGAATGCACAACTGATGATTCCTAATTGTGACCTTTAGATTTTCTAAGCTGTCCGCTGTAGATTTTGATGATAAGAAGATACATACACGGGCACCAGAGTTTTTTGACATAAATTTGATATGACTAACATCGATTAGCTTTCCAAGGCGGTCCATGTAATCATCGCTAGACAGACCTTCAATTTCTTCTATAACAATAGCGTGTTCGCTTTTCGGTTGGTAGGTTGCTTGATCGTAGGACGCAGCATTGTAAATTGTAAATTGCATGAATTCCATGAATTCCATAAATTCTGTGGATGCGATAAATTCCATATTTTCTGCGAATTCCATAACTTCCGTGAATTCCATGAACTCCGTAAATTCCATGAATTTCGTGAATTCGATGAATTACGTGTATGTATGTATGTATGTATACCATTAAGCCACTTCCCTTTCGGGGTAGCAGTGTCACTACCCGATTCGGGTAGTGTTTCTAGGCAGATAGTTTCTTGTAGTAAATAACTACAAGTGTGCGCTCACCACACCCACGACGTCAACAGCACGCAGTAGTATTCTCGAACGGTCACCCATCCAAGTACTAACCGCGCCCAACACTGCTTAACTTCAGTGATCTAACGAGAACTGGTGTTCCCAGCGTGGTATGGCCGTTGGTGAATTCGATGAATTACGTGAATTACGTTAATGGCATGAATTCCATGAATTCCGTGAATTCCGCGAATTCCGTGAATTCCGTGAATTCTGCGAATTTCGTGAATTCCATGAATCCTGGACAATCCGTGAATTCCGTGAATTCTATGAAATCCGTGAGTTCCATGTATTCCCTGAATTTCACGAGTTCCATAAGTTCCATGAATTCTATAAATTCCATGAGTTCCGTGAATTCCATGGATTCTGCAATTCCAATCAATTCCGTGATTCCATTGAATTGCATGAATTCCAGGAATTCCATAAATTTTATTCATATATATATATATATATATATATATATATATATATTCATGGAATTCATGGGAATCACGGAATTCACGGAAATCACCAATTTAATGTAATCCACGGAACTAACTAATGGAATTCACGGAATTCATGAAATTCACGGAATTCACGGAATTCACGGAATTCACGGAATCCATAGAATTCACGACGTTCTTAGAATTCACGGATTTCATGGGATTCACGGAATTCACGGAACTCATGGAATTCATGGAACTTATGGAACTCGTGGAATTCACAGAATTCATGTAATTCACGGAATTCATGTAATTCATAGAATTCATGTAATTCATAGAATTCACGGAATTCATGTAATTCACGGAATTCACTGGAATTAAGGAATTGATTGGAATCATGGAATTCATGGAACTCGTGGAATTCACAAAGTACACAGACTTCACAGAATTCACGGAATTCACGGAATTCATGGAAATCATGGAATTCGTAGAATTGACAGAATTCATGGAATTCACGGAGCTCATGAAATTCACGGAATTCCTTGGAATCACGGAATTCATAGGCTTCACGGAATTCATGAAATTCACAGAATTCATTAAATTCACAGGATCCATGGAATTCATGGGATTCATAGAATTCATAGGATTCACGAAATTCACGAAATTCCTGGAATTCACGGAACTTATGAAATTCACAGAATTCACAGAATTAACGGAAATCATGATATTCACGGAATTCATGGAATTCATGGAATTCAATGGAATCATGGAATTTATTGGAATTTCGGAATTCGTGGAATTCACGGAGTTCATGGAAATCACGGAATTAATGGAAATCACGGAATTCACGGAAATCACCAGATTCATGTAATTTTTTTATTTTTTATTTTTTATTTAAAAAAAATTATAAGCCCATTAGTCAGTGGCTACAATAAATGTTATCACATAGTAAAATTTGCAAATACATGGACCAATAACACTATAACTATCTAATAACTATTGAATCCAAAAGCACCTGTCCTAAAATTTCCAAATTTTAAAGAACAATTTACACTCACGACAGATGCTTCGAATCAAGGATTAGGAGCTGTTTTATCTCAAAACGGACACCCTTGTTTATTCATATCGCGGACTTTGAATCCTGCAGAACAAAACTACAGTACATCTGAAAAGGAACTTTTAGCAATAGTTTGGGATGTTAAACGCCTAAGACAATACCTCTTAGGAAACACGTTCAAAATTCAAACTGACCATAGAGCACTAATTTGGTTACATAATTGTAAAGACCCTAGTTCAAAATTATTAAGATGGAGAATTAAATTAGAAGAATACAAATATGAAATTGAATATGTAAAGGGTAAAGAAAATAAAGCAGCCGATTGTTTGTCAATATTATTTCCAATTAATGAAAAGGACATTTTAGAACAAGCTTTAGAAAAAATCGATATCGAAGAAATTGAAAATGAAATTCCCGACATAGAATTGTTTGATACTCCTATCAACCGTGACTTAAATACACCAGAACCTACAATAATTAATAAACCTATAAAATTTAGTGAGGTAAAACTAGAAGGGGAAAATAAAATCAGAATACCTCACAGAAGAATAAGAGAACCTTCGCCTGGAATTTCAGGACTATCATCAGAAATCCCAGAATTAATGCTAGAAGAACAAGAAAAGGAACCCGCAGAAGATAAATTATATCAAGATTTTATAGAATGGAGATTAAATCCAGTTGCAGGTACAGTTGAAATTAAACCTAACGCTGTAGGAAAACTGTGGACTTATATAAAGAAAGAAGAAATGCCACTCTTTAATGAAGAAGAATGGTTAAGAAAATTAGGTTGGATAATTGATGAAATCAAATCCAGAAAACTTACTCTAATTAGACTAGTTTTTGGAGATCCTTTATTTACACCAATTGAAAAAGAAATAATTCAAGAAATGATAGAATATCTCTCTAATATTTATCGTGAATCCAGCTTTCACTTATGTTTTTCAAACACTAGAGAACTAACAAAGGAAGAAAAAAGGAAAATAATAGTTGAAGCCCATTCAACACATTTGGGAGAAAAGTATTCAATAGATAGGGCCAAAAAATTAGGGTATTGGATAGGAATGGATAATGATGTAATAAAATATGTCAAATCCTGTCCCATTTGTCAACTACAAAAAACTACTAGGATCACGAACCAAGCTAGTAGTATAATACCCGATATTCCTACCAAACCCAATGAAAAAATCGCACTTGGTATTTTTGGGCCTCTACCTGAAACTATTCAAGGAAACAAATACATATTGAGTTTACAAGATCGATTAACACGATACACAATATTAATACCCTTAAAAAATGAGACTACAGAATCAATTATTATTAATTTAATTGAACACTACATTTATATATTCGGAGCCCCAAAAACCATTCTGACGGATAAAGGTCAAAATTTCCTTTCTGAACTTATGCAACAATTTGAAGAAGCATTAAGAATTCAACGTGTTAAAACAACGGCATTTTACCCCCAACCTAACGGTAATATTGAGCGTATGCACTCTACGCTAAAAAACCTCATTAAAACTTCTATTACCGAAAATAATAAGGAATGGGACGATAATTTGAAATATATTAATTTCGCGATTAATACTATGAAAAATAATACCCTCGGAATATCACCGTTTGAGGCTACCTTCGGAAGAGAACCCAACAATCCTTCAACAATTAATCCTTCTCCAAACTTGACGTATTGTGACCTAGTCAAAAAATGGAAATCTAAACACGAACAAAATTTAAAAAGAATTAAGGAAAGAATTGAAATCGAACAGCAAAAAACTAAGAAATTATTAGAAGATAAAATAATTAGGAAATATCCAATTTATAAAGAAAAAGATTTGGTCAAATGGAAAAATAACAACAAACAAAATAAATTAGACCCAAGCTGGAAAGGTCCTGGGGAAATACTAGAAATATCAGAAAATAATAACCTCAAAATTAGACACGATAATAAAATCCTAAGAATACACATAGATCAATGTATGCCTTATTTTTTAGATGACGCTTGCGTTGACAATTCTACTTATAATCCTGATAGCGACAACGAAAGCTAACTACTCAATAGAAGAGTTAAAAGGGAATGTATACATAGAAGGAACTAACAAAGTTCACCTATATAATAAAGAATGAAGACTAATAATAGGGATAAATTTAACAACAACCGAAGAAAGAATCGAAGCAATAGATCATACTGTAATAACAGCTGAACGAGCGTGTGGGATATCCTGTGCACCTGAGGAAGAACTAAAATTAATTAAAAAAAGGTATAATAGACTAACTTCAAAAATCTCAATTTTACATAAACTGTTAGGAAAACAAAGACAAAAAAGAGGCTTAGCCAATTTTGTGGGAGATATTTCTAAAACATTATTTGGAACCCTCTCCGAATCTGATCTAAATCAAATTAACTCTGAATTTGATAAACTATATAATGATAATGAGAAAATAGCATCTATATTGACCAATCACACAAAAATCCTCAAATTGATATTAGATTCCTCCTCAACGGAATATTCAACAATAAAAATGGAAATTGGTAAAGAATTAGGAATAGCTCAAAAACTAAGTCAAACTGTAAACAATAATACAAAGGACAACTTTGTTAATACTAAACTAATTTTAGTTACCCTCTTAATTGATGAATTAAATGAAGATACTGACACAGCTATAAATGCTATTAATGACGGAAAACATGGGATAGTGCACCCTCAAATTTTAACACCAGAAATTCTAAAAAACACACAAGAAGAATTTGAACAGCATCACAGGACAAGATATTACTTCGATAATAAAGAGGAAAATGATCAATATATCCTTGATATTAGCTCACTTTCAGTAGCAATAATTCAAGGACTCTTCACTTACATATTAGATATACCCGTTCTGGAGACAGAAGAAGGATCTTTACAGAAAATTATCCCTATCCCAGAAAAGAAAGGCAACCTTTATCTATCTATTATACCTGACCACGAACTAGTCATTATATATAGAGATTCGTATGTTCCAACAGACAAACAAACGACTGATCATTGTAGATCAATAGCAAGCTATTTAATTTGTAAGCGAAATCAGCCTAATCTTGAGTTATTAGAAAGTCAAACTTGTGAATCAAGTCTTTTTAAAAGGTATGCTGAAATAAATTGTAACCAATCTCCATATTTACTCCACAAAGAAACCTTTGTACCAATATCTGACGGATGTATTATAATTCCGCTTAAAACAATGAACCTAGACATAAGCTGCGACCGAAATATAACAAATATAGGAATAGTTAAACCCGTTAAAATAAAAGGAGACAGTTGTAAGTTGTATAATAATTATGATCAATTAAGCTTACCGAAGCATTTACAAGAAAAACAAACTTATTGGATCAATGTAACCTACAATATTAAATATAATGATCAAGACCTTAGTAATTTAGGGAAGAAGCTAATCCAGCTTCCTAAACAAATAGATAATAATGAACTGAAACAAGCTCGACTTAGCCTTGACGATACCGAAAATACATTACAAACCATAGCTACTCATAGACGTTTAAAAACTTGAAAAGAAGAAGGAATAGAATGGTTACAATACTTGGGATATGCAGCTCTGGCTGTAAGCACCTTATTTGTATTGTATAAAACTGGAATCTTCAAAGTAATATCGAGTATCATTCCGAAAAAACTATGTTTATTCTGCGTAAAAAAAAAAGTACAAAACCCTACTCATATTGTAACATATAGCCCTAGTATAGAACCACTGTTAGACAATAAGGAAATTAAAACTCGAAAAGTAACATTTTAGAAGTTTAGAGGCTAAACTTTTTCTGAAAAGGGGGTTGTGATGGTTGACCTTTTTGGACTTCCCCCGCTAACAAACCTGGGCTATAAATGTAGCGCGTTGGCCCAGCGCAGTTTAATTCTTTCTAATCTTGCATTCAAAATTGTATCTTTGCTGAATAAAACGAGTCGAGTACCATCTGGTGACTCGACTACTTTTTAAAAACTCTAAATTGTTTAATTCGACGTAACATAGTTGCCCCTTGTAATTTATTTGAATAATGCAAAAATAAGCAGTCCAGTTTTTTTTCTATATTCTCAGTTCAAATAAGGAACTTCGAGAAAATGTCTCACAAACTTTCACATGAGGAAAACAAAACAAAAGTGTGTGCTCCATGTGGCAAAAAAATTGTCTTTGGAGATAAGAAACCGACATTTTTTCACATTACAGAAAATCAAGCAAATCTTATAAGAAAATTTATCAATGAACAATTCGACATATCTAATCCTAAACTTCCATTGAGTATATGCTGTACATGCCGTGTCACTCTATCTGAGCATGAAAAGGAAAAATTTACGAGACCTAAGCTAACCATGCCAAATCACGAAGACACACAATTATCTAAGAAAACCAGAGCTAATAATGACACATGTAATTGTTACATATGTATAACAGCAAGATATTATGGCCATCCAAAGGCTGTAAAGAGTGCTCTCATGAGTGCTCTCCCGCAAAAACTTGTAAGAATATATTACAATTGATTCAAAAACTTCCTGATCAGCAGCAAGAGCAAGTCACTAGTTCAATTTTAAAACAGAAAGTTAATTGACAAACAGAAAGCAACTGTGATAGTACGAAATTAGACAATTTCCAAGTTAATACAGGTGTTTCGTCCAACCAAATGAAAAAAATAACTAATTTTCTTCGAAGTGCAGCCAGTAAACGATCCGTACCTCCATATTATGCTAAACATGCACCTGAGAAATTTGAGGCTCTTGAAAATGTTTATAATGAAGGAATATTTGATTTTGATACAGATAATACAACTGAGGAAGAAAAAAGACCTGTAGTCTTTGCAGATGCTGAGGAGTTACTGGAAGCTATTATAAATCAACGAAATCAAACTGGAAATTTCGTTGTAAAAGTAATGGCGGATGGAGGTCAAGGGTTTTCAAAAATTTCTATGACAGTACTCCCAGAAAACTATTCTCCCGATTTGGACTGCAGTATCGATAATGTATGGCCGACGGCCATACCACGCTGAAAAACACTTGTAGTTATTTACTACAAGAAACTATCCACCTAGAAACACTACCCGAATCGGGTAGTGTCACGCTTACCCCGGAAGGGAAATGGCTTAATGGTATACATACATGCATACATACATACACAGAATTCATGGAATTCATGCAATTTACGGAATTCGTGGAATTCACGGAATTCGTGAATTTCACAGAACTACCCGATTCGGGTAGTGTTTCTAGGTGGATAGTTTCTTGTAGTAAATAAATCCGTGAATTCCGAGAATTCGATAAATTTCATGATTCCCACGATCTCCATGACTTCCGTGACTTCCATGAATTCTGTTAATTTCATGAATTCCGTGAATTTCATGAATTTCGAGAATTCTATGAATTCCGTGAATTCCGTGAATTCCCTGATTACCATGAATTCCATGAATTCCACGAATTCCGTGCATTCCATGAATTCTATGAAGTCTAGGTATTCTTCGAATTCCATGAATTCCATGAATTCCGTGAATTCCGTGAATTCTATGGAGTCTAGGTATTTTGTGAATTCCATGAATTCCATAAATTCAGTGAATTTTATGAATTCCATGAATTGCGTTAATTGTATGAATTCCATGAATTCCGTGATTTCCATGAATTCCGAGAATTCCGTGAATTCCATGGATTCCGTGAATTCCATGAATTCCCGGTATTCTGTGAATTCCATGAACTCCGTGAATTCGATGAATTCTGTGAATTACGTGAATGGCATGAATTCCATGACCTCCGTGATTTCCATGAATTCCGTGAATTTCTTGAAATCCATTAATTCTGTAATATGATATGATTTACCATCAAGCCATTTCCCTTTCGCGGTAGGCGTGACACTGCCCGATTCGGGTAGTGTTTCTAGGTGGATTATTTGTTACTAGTACTACTAGTGTGGGCTCAGTACACTCACGACGGGCCAAGAGCACGCAGTATTCCCGAACGTTCACCCATCCAAGTACTAACTGCGCCCAACCCTACTTGACTTCAGTGATCTTACGAGAACTGGTGTTTTCAGCGCGGTATCGCCGTTCGCGATGTGTATATATATGTGAATTCCATGAATTTTGTGAATTCGATAAATTTCGTGAATTCAGTGAATTCTGCTAATTCCATGAATTCTGTTAATGCGATAAACTCCATGTTTTCCGTGAATTCCATGAATTACATTAATTCCGTGAATTATGTGACTTCAATGATTTCCGTGAATTTCACGAATTATGTGAAATTCATGAACTCCATGAATTCCGTAAACTGCATGAATTCCATGAATTCTGTGAATGCAGTAAATTCCATGTTTTCCGTGAATTCCATGAATTCCGTGAGTTCCATGACTTCCGTGAATTCCATGAATTCCGTGAATTTCATGAACCCCGTGAATTCGTGAATTCCGTGAAATACGTGAATGGCATGAATTCCATGAGTTCCGTGAATTCTATGAGTTCCGTGAATTCCGCGAATCTCATGAATTTCGTGAATTCCATTAATTCCGTGAATTCGATGAATTCCGCAAATTCCATTAATTCCGTGAATTCCATGTATGTATGTCTGTATGTATACCATTAAGCCATTTCCCTTTATTCGGGGTAGGCGTGACACTACCCGATTCGGGTAGTGTTTCTAGGTGGATTGTTTCTTGTAGTAAATAACTACAAGTGTGGGCTCACCACACCCACGACATGCCAACATCACGTAGTTAGTAGTATTCCCGGACGGTCACCCATCCAAGTACTAACCGCGCCCAACACTGCTTAACTTCAGTGATCTAACGAGAACTGGTTTTTTCACCGTGGTATGGCCGTTGGCCATGAATTCCGAGAATTCCATGAATTTTATGAATCCGGTGAATGCAATAAATTCCATGATTTCCGGGTGTTCCATGAATTCCGTGAATTCCATAAATTCCATGAATCTCATGCATTCTGTGAAATCCACAAATCCGTCAATCACATTAATTTCTTGAATTCCATAAATTCTGTGAATTGCTTGAATTCTGTGAATTCCATGAATTCGTTGAATTCAATGATTTCGTTGAATTCCATGAACTCCGTGAATTCCATGAATTCCGTGAATTCCATCAATTCCGTGAATTCCATCAATTCTGTGAATTCAATAGATTCTATAAATTTTGGGAATTCCATGAATTCCATGAGTTCCGCGATTTCCATGCGTTCCGCGATTCCCATTAATTCCGTGAATTTCATGAAAACTGGAAATTCCATTAATTCTGTGAACTCTAACAATGCCGTAAATTCTATGTTATCCATGAATTCTATGTATCCCATGAATTCTGGGAACTCCGTAAATTCCATGAATTCCGTGAATTTCATAAATTCCGTGAATCCCATTAATTCCGTGATTCCCATAAATTCCGTGAATTTCAGGAATTCCATAAATTCCGTGCATTCCATAAATTCCATTATTTTCGTGAATTTGATGTACTTCACCAATTGCATGTATTCCATAAATTCTATGTATTCCGCGAATTCCATGAATGTCGAGAATTCCGTTTATTCCATGAATTTCGTGAATTTCGTGAATTCCATGAATTCTGTGAATTCCATGAATTCCGTGAATTCCATGAACTCCGTGAATTCCGTGAATTCCATGAACTCCGTGAATTCCGTGAATTTCACGAATACCGTGAATTCCATTAATTCCTTGAATATTATGAACAGCACCCCAAATATGACCCATAAATAAAAAAACTAAATTTTTTCGTATTATTGTCACTTTGTAGAATTTCCGTCGTCTTTTTCATACAAATAATTACTACTGAACAATTTGAATATTTTCCATGACTTTTTGAATAAATTTTAATTGTTTAAACAAACGTAACTTATTCAAACCATTTTTTATTCCCAAAAAATGTAAAAAATAATCGTATCATCTGATTGAATTGTAACAGTTTGTCATTGTTTGGCGTAGTAATTTTTTCAACATTATGTAATGATTTAAACAATGACGTACTGTTTTTTCTAAAAATTTAAACAAATATAATTTGTTTAAACAATTTTTTTCCGAAAATATTTTTTAAATCGTATTTTCTGAATTAAACATAATATTGAATGATTTTGAGTAGTAAATTCTGTTGAAAACGTCGCGTCATTTTTTAAACAATTTTTATTTGTTCGAGCAGTTTCCTATTAAAAAATGTGAATCAGTAATATAAAATATTATACATAGAATTATTTTCTCAAATATATTTTTTGTGTCATCCAGTATGTCAGATTGATATTCATAAGACTTTCAAATGCTATAATGAAATATAATCTAAATCCATTTTATACGCAGTCTAATTACAACGCTGATTACAAAATATTATTTTTTGGCCGAAAACAATGTTTTCTTTCTGATATCTGGAAACTGTTCTCTATCATTTTTCAATACTTGCAGTAAGTACTGTTTTTGGTCCTCATTTCTTGTTATCAAGCAGTTGAAGTCCGATATTAATTTAACACTTTTTCAGCAGTTTCATTCACTACTATTAAATGTTTAACAATTGTTAAGCCTCGCAAGTAATCTTTGTTCTTCATCCATTCTGATGCGTTTCCTTGGAGGAAAGATGTCGATATTCCAAATCGCGAAAAAAAGTTACGTGAATTTGCTGAATGAAGTGCTCCATTTCCTTGTTACCTTTCTTCGATGATGCCTTTACCATAATGTTCTTTTCTTCTGCACGTATTTCCTTGTCAAAAAAGGCCAGTGCTGCTGTTTCTGGTATTAGATATCAGAGATGCCTGCTGAGTTTTTCCAAAACCGCTTTGGAAATTTCTTTGCCATGTTCTGCAAACTTGTGAGCCTTCTTGATCAGTTCAAGATCCTGAGTAGGTGCTTTAGCAGCACATGGGGCATTGAACCACACTTGAACATAAATACGCACTATAAAAATACAAACGTCACGGCAGGAATGTAAATCACTTTCAGACATAGGATATTCTTCCCGAAAAAGGAACATTTTTAGCATGTAAATAACTTTTGCCATAAATCTGGCATGATGCATTGCTCCCGGAATACGGTAGGATATTCCTCGTGTTGGTATTGCTCCCAAGAAAATGAGCACAGGTTCCAAGAATTCTCGGTAATCCTCCTTGCAGTGCTTTCCCTGAAGTTTTTCTCTTACAGAGGTAACCATTTCGTCAGTTTCGCGTTCCAAAGCATCTCTCGCAAGTTGATCTTCTATTCCAAATTTATATTTGCTGAGATCTGAAGTATTCCAGGATTCTTGGAAACTCTTGACAATGGGCACGGTAGGACCTGAGGTTTTGCCAAACTTTACCTCAAAAGTAACTCTCAGCTGTATTTCCGCAACATGATGTCGACAAGCTAAATATAAAAGATCTCCTCCCAGAGCTTTTTTCAATAATCGACAAACACCGTCGCGTTGGCCGGTGTTTTCGAATTCGACCGGATTCATTACGACCATAAAAATGTAATTAAAAATAAAAATAATAAAAATACATAGTAAAATAAAAAAGATACAAAATACATAAAATACAAAAATAAAATAGTAAAAATACATGATTCATTCGACCGGTGCATCAAAAAGCTGTTGTATCGCAGCAGGTTGCTTGCACCACATCAAGGAGGCCCCATTCTTCAAGAGTTTCATATACTGCCTCAGCTTCATCCTTTGCAGTACCATATACAGATTCTGGAGCTCCAAGAAACAATTCGTCTCCTTCTGCAGTTATAACTATTGGCAATCTTATCCTTTCCAGTTAATGCAGGGAGCAGCTTTCCATCCGAATGGACGACAGCTGCTTTATTTTCAAAGTTACTGCAGATTTCTCGGCATTCTTGCATATATTCAGACCCAGATTGTTCACGAAATCTGCGTACGGACGATCTACTAATAACACCAGATGAAAGGGGAACTCCAAGCGACTCTGTCACTGCCGTTAAAACGTGAACTGCAATTCATTTATTTGCAACGTTTCTGAACCAACGCTGTCAACGAGCTCTGCTTCTTCAGTCAATGAGGATCCTGATGAGAGCGTAGCATTCAAGTTGTCGCCTCCACTGCTACTGGAAGATGCTAGTTGTACTTGATTATCTGGAATCAAATTAATTTGCGGATTGCACTTCATCCATTCCGATTCAGATGAGTTCTACACTTGAAGTCGAAGAATCTCGCGGGAACGAAATATGCTTTGTGCTTTGTTTTTCAAAATACTCCAAATTTTTTCTCTACACCTCAATAACTTTTGACTTTTATAACTTTTGAGAACTTTTAATAACTATTCTACGAAGAAAAATTCTCACGGCCTCAAAAATGGTTTAGCCCGCATAAATGTGATACGATATCTTCCTTCAGGGTGTCCAGCGACCTCGAACACCTTGAAAATCTGGAATCCTCCTTGAATTTTTTTGGAACCTTGAAAACCTGGAAATCACCTCGACTTTTTCACAAGAGCCTTGAATTAATTTTTGCTCTATTTTTAAACAGACATCTTATTGAAATGCGAAAAGTAATTTAAATCTTTTAGTCTATTATGAAAGAAACATCTCGTTTAGAAGAAATCTTTCTACTGAAAGGTTTTTCATTTATGAGGCTATAATTTATCTTTAACTAATTACAGAATGAATAAAGACATTTCTAGGCATTTTTTGTAGACTTTACCAATCATTTTATAGATTGAAATGCCGTATGAATCGGGCTTTTGCTGTCAACTTCTTGTTCATGTTGAATCTGTCGATCCACAATGGTATTTAAGGTTGATTCGTTATTTCTCCCATATTATCCAAAGACGACGCCATTTCACAAACTAAATTGAAGTTGGCTGTAGATCTCCAAACACACCCGAGCAGACGACACGAAATCGAGAATATGTAAAATATCGCGAGACATAACATCGTTCTCTATCTCTTTCACTCTCGTGGACTTTCTGCAGGCAGCCATTGAGAATATCGCATTTTCCGGACACGAGTTGTGAAAAAAAGAATAAATAATTCAGTGAAGAAGAGATACTTATTGGAAAGACTATAGTGTCAGAAAATATTTCCTTTAGGTCAGAACTTCAATAACTTGAAGTAATTAGTAAATAATTAAATAAACCTTACCCATTTCTTCTGTTTCTTGACGTGCATGCTTATTCCTACTTTCCAACACTTCCGACAGAGCATCCATTCGTTCTTCTCGTTTCTTCTTTGATACTTTTGTGCTTCCTTTGATTCATTGAAAATGTTTTGGCATTCTGTGAGACTCCGTTATCCTCTAGTGCTCCTTGTTTTGCATTATCAAAAATCTGATCTAATTTTGTTTTAAAATCTTCTTTCTTCTTCTTTTGAGCTGGTGTATCATTTCCTGCTCTTTTCTGGATATCTCTATATTCCTCATATAAACTTTCAACTTCCTTCACACATTTTGGCTGATATTATGTAGGAATGCACGTTTTTGCCCAGAAAATTTTAACTTCATTAACGACCAAATAATCACTTGAACTCAAATTGAGTTTTACGCATCTTGTATTGTTGAACAAAACTCTCAGCACTTAAGGTTTACTTGGAAGCTTGTTCCCAATAATTTGCTGATCTCCTAGATCGATCAAAAATAGATTTTGTCTCAAACTCGAAGTTCCTGCCATTTTTAACGAAGTGATCACATCGAGTGTAAAGGAACGAGGACTACTGACGGTTAAATTTACATCATGATTCATGGGTCATGATTTACATGATCCAACAAACTATGGTCTTTCAACGCGCATCTCAAAGAAAGTGAACAAATCAAATGCTCCGTAGTGATTCGTACAATCACCTGCATTTTTAAAAGGTCTCCGAGCAGCAAATTTTAAACAAGTTCAAAGCTGCATGTGTGAATTACAGAAATAACTTGAAAACAGTCTCATAAATAATCGTATAAAGCTAAAACGGAAATCAGCGACACGTTTTAATATATTTATAACGAGTACGAAAATGTAAAAAAGCAATCTGTTGAAACTTGAATCATAATTGGCATTAGCGAGTGTGCTTTTTTCATAATATAATTATAATAAAGATTGTGAAAATATGAATCAAGCAATAATAAATACACTTTTATAATTTAAATTTTATTATGACTTTTATGATTTATTTATTAATGCGCAAAAGATGATGTAAACCATACATACTGAATTTGAAGGAAATTTGAAGAAAAAAAAACAATAATTAATTGCATAAACAATAACATAAAGTTTTTAGCAAAATTTATTACTTCTTGAAATCATTCAATATTATGTTTAATTCAAAAAATAAATTTAAAAACACATTTGGAAAAGTAATTGTTTAAACGAATTATATTTGTTTAAACAATTGAAAAATGGTTAATATGCACATTTAATCTCTCTTTTTACGGGTTTGAGGGCCTCCGCTCCCTGTACATATATTTACATTTCATCCTTAATCTAACTTAACCGCTGCTTACATTCTAATGCTTCGCCTTACTTAAAATGATAATAATCTTACGACTACTACTTCTTAAACTTCTAACAATGAGCGATCTTCCAGGGCTTCCGTTTTCTCTTACCATCAAATACATTTTCAATGATTTACAATTTTTTAAATTTTTTCTAGTTACTTTCCTTTAAACAGGATCACCCGTTTGGCTCTGTCCTGTTCTCTTGCTTTCTCTTACTTCTTCCAGTTTCTTCATCCATGTCACTCCCTGTCCATTACCATCCAAAATCCATCTTACACAATCATCCATACTGAACTGTTCCTCTTCCTCTCCTGTACACCACTCTAACATATGTGCCCATGAATCCACTTCGTATCCACATACTCTGCACAGATTATCCTTTTCATTCATTAAATATCTACAAGATCTCACTCCTTCTCCCATTCTAAACCGTAACACCCTATTCCATCTTTCTTCCTTTTTTATTGTTTGCAAATATTCTGGTTCCGTCAATCCTTTGACCATCAAATACAATCTATTGTACCTTGAATTCATAATCTTTGTCCATCTCTCCTCCCGTTTTCTTACTAATAGCTCTAACTCTATGTCCTGCCACTCCAGTACCACTTCTTGTATATCACAAACCCTCCTAATTTTTTTCCTTTCTTCCTCCCATTTCGAATTTCCCGAATCGCCTCTCATGTCCTTGTTCCGAACTTCGTCCAAGCATACTTGTACTATTCTGCTTCCCTCTCCCCTTTTCAGCTTCTCTTCAAACCTCCAGGCTCTCTTAATTTGTCTAGCTACCATTTTTTCCCTTCCAAGTCTTCAAGTCTTCCCTTAACATGTATCCTGGGCAACTCCAACTAACCCCATTACCCATCTCAGAAATCTCTCATGCGTACTTTCCAGATTCTTATATTCCTTCCATCCCCAAACCTCCACTCCGTAACACAACACCGCCCAAACCAACGTATCAAGTAACCAAACCCTCATTCTCCAGTCGTCATTGAACCTTCTCTTTCCTATACCCCATACTTGGCCCATTACTTTACTCGCACATTCGATTCTTTTCCTCACCTGCACCTCGTTTCCCCCTCCTGCCTCAACCCAAAAACCTAACTAACAGAACTCCTCCACACTTTCCACTGTTTGTCCGTTCATCTTCCAAACGTCGTCATGTATAAGTCCTGATTTCCCTGGCATTCTTGAATGAAAGGGACTCCCATCCAGACATATATGCCAGGAAATTTCGTTGATTTCTTGTCCGTGGAGTGTCCTTTCAATCCCTGTGAATAAAATTTGTGCTGGTATGGCTGTCTCAAAAATAAACGCGTCGGTATAGTACAACTCCATGCCAGCTCGTAGGATAGGAAGAATATGTCAACCCTTATTAAATCTGTAGAATACAACTAATTCCTCATTCAATCAATTAATTAGAACTTGATCAATACTCCAACTGATTCCAAACAGCTAAATAAGTTTCGATTCGTTGCTTTAGATTCTTTTCCCCGTATTAAATTAATTTAAGTTTTCAATAACTGTCATTATTTTGTACGGGTAATCAAACACCCCGTCATAACTCCCCCTTCATAACATTCGGCCCACTGGAGCGAACACCAAGCAGCAACCTTTCTCTCACCTTACTTATAGCATTTTTTTGATACAATCCTACTGGAGAGGGCGGTCTTGATAATTGTACCTCCCTCACGATGACAGCCAGGTCAATCATCGCCTGCGTTTCGGCCACCCAATCACGATGACGTGGCTCGACGGCAGCGACCCCTTCCTCACCCTCGTTGTCGGTTGGGCCAGGCACGACAAGATTCCCCTGGCTCGCAGTCGGAGCCTCCCGCTTCCCTCGCGGTGGGGTGCTCCACTCCCTGCTGTATCCGTATCGTCAAACTCCCACGAGGGTCCTGTTTGAGTTCCTGTCGAACCACAACTCTGGCGTGCCTAGCATCCGGCCCCCATGAGGTTGGAATGATATGGGCCTGGCTGGGCCAGTCCCGTGAAGTACTGGTGGGATACCTGGCTTCCGGCCCCCGGGATGACGACTGCAGTTGGGCCCGGCTGGAACGATCCCAGTGGTTGGTAGGGGAATGCATGGCATCTGGCTTCCATGATGCCCCTGAGAATGGACCTAGCTAGACCATTCGAATGAATGGATAGTGGGGTGCCTCAGATCCGGCCCCCAGGAAAATGGTCAACGAGTGGCCCGGATGGGCCAGTCTCATTGCACGGTCGTGGGTTGGCTGGCATCCGGACCTTTTCAAGGGTGCTAACTCAATCCATTTCGAAAATAGATCCTGGGATACCAGTGTGTATTTATGAGCTCTTTTTACTTCGAGGAAAAACACCCAAGACTTCAGTTGCCACGACGGTTCATGGCTCCTGGACTACTCGTTGAGTTATAAGCCCCCGCGAATGGGCTTGCTCAGGTTTATTGAGCTGGCATGTCTCGCAACTCCTAACGAACGACGTGATATCTTCGAGCATGCCAGGCCAATAATAGTGAATTGCGGCTCGATGGTAGGTCTTGTCCCTACCTAAATAGCCGGCTTCTGGGCTGCAATGCACTGCAAGCATCAGGTCTTACTGGAGGTTCTTCGGAACCACCAGTTTCCAAGCATCATTGTCGTAAATGATGTTCTCTAGCAGCGGGTACTTCCCGGGTGACTTTAACACAGCCTCACGCCGTCTGGCGTACCACTCTTCCTCGACAGGCATCATGGCCAAAATATCGTCGATTTCAGTGAGACCAAACGGCATGCGTTTGAACTGGTACAACCTTTTTCCTGGGATAGTAAAAATCGTGATTCACTTATTATTTTCAGTTAGAGAGATCTGGTGGTAAGCCTTGTTGAGATCCTGGGTTGAGATGTATCGAGCAGAATTTAAGCGATAAACGGAATCGGATACGCAACGTTCTTCGACACCTCATTAACCCGTCGAATGTCAGTATAAAGACGGTAATTACCGTCCGGCTCACGGGCCATCACCACCGGGCTGTACCACTCGTTATCGTGTCGATCATATGCTCGAAAAATTTCGCGGCGGGTAACTTATCGGGTTTCGGTTTTATTATACCTGACCAAAACTGGTCTAACCTAACTTTCTCCGCTTTATCCAACAATGCAATGCCTTCACAAGTGTCGATCTCATTCTCATTCGCGAGGCAAAATTCAAGTTTTATGATTGGCTTGTCAGCCAGCCACAATTGCTTGTCGCGCAAGTCTAGAATGAAACCGAACTTTCCCGCAAAGTCTATGCCCAGTACGCAAGCATCAGTTGGACCAGGTATGATTTTGAAATTGTTTGAGTAAGTGGTTCCTGAGAAGGAGGCCAGCAGATACGCCTCGCTAATGACACTCAATAGTGCCATTAGCCATCATGACAGCGCCTTCCTTCGAGTAATCACTCCTATAACCACGAGAATCGCTTGTCTACCAATGGTATCAATATCGACATAGGGTTTCGAGTTGATAACAATCCCTGATAGAAGATCAGGTGTAGTTTCAGAAGAGTATCTATTGATCTGCCCTTCGTCCCCTGAACATCTGAGAGTTTGGTAAGTCCAGCACTCAGAGATAAGTATGATTTAGAACGAGAGAGCGATTTTGAAAAACCCGTGTGAAGATGAGTTCCCGAATTCAATTGAGCGACTGAAGAAGGGTAGGTCTTCCTTCCCGCTTCATGAGTTGATGCTAAGTTATTGAGAGCCAAATCAGACTGAGTTTCAGAAGATAATTTCTGAGTCAATTCAGGTTTAGCTTCAGAAGATGAGTTGTGAGTCAATTCAGGTTTAGTTTAAGAAGATGAGTTCTGAGTTAGTTCATGTTTAACAGTCGAATTTGAAGGGGTTTTTTCAGGTATATCACTAACAGCAGAAATGAGGGTCTGCTTCGGAAGAAAAGAAATGGGTTCGACCCTTACACGGCTCTTCTTTCTTATTTTTCCTGACAATGAGCAGAATCGCAAGTCTGCCTAACTTGACCGTGCTTGCCACAATAATGGCAAAACTTGGCCCATCGAGTTTCACATTTTCTCCAACCGTGATCAACTCCACCACAATTAAAACAGGGTAGTTCAGCCTTTGGTCGGTCCCTCGTTCTCAGAGGTGGACTCTGTCTTGTGAAGTCAGGCTTAGTTGAGGCCTGCGCCAAGCCCTCCTCACAATGAGTTTCGCCCTTATTGGTTTTGGGAATGGGTTTATTATTATTATTTTCGGCTTGATTACCCCTTCCCGAATTAGGCTTATCATGTGGAAAGACCTTGGTGTCCAGTTCATTCAACAACTTCACCAACGCACTCACCAAGGATTCAAAAGAGGAGTTGGCACAGCTCGATGCGCTGCAACTAATAGTCTTACTAGTTCCGCGAGAAAGCTTAGTGTTTTTGGCATAAGCCAATTCAGGGAAGATGGACACTTCCGGACTAGGAGGTGAACGCACCCCTTTATCTAAATTGGCCGTTCTTTCCACTTCAACTGCAAGCCCCTGCAAGCATCTCAGAAAATAAGCGGTCCTTTCATCACGACTCTGATAACGAGTGGCGACTTGTTCTTCAAGACGCCATTGATAGTTGATGATAGATTGATAGTTCAGTATTCCCCGTAGTGTGGGAATACTGCATTTGAGGGGTTTATCCCCCTCACAACTGAGTAGGGTGCGCAAAGATTGACGAATACTGTGGTATGGTGGAGTAAGGCATCTCAATCGTGGCCGGCTGAAAAGGAGGGTTGAAACTCGGTGGGCCAGTTGAAAACGGTGTAGACAACGCGAAATTTGCCCCTAGGACAGGCGATGCCCCTGTCGACACGAAGACTGAAGTATTGGCCGGAAGAAAATTATTGTACCCAGTACCCGGCTGAACGTGTTCCGAAGTTGACGGAGTTTGTATTTGGTTGCTTTGGGACGCTGAAGTCAGCGGATTATTTTCTCATCTCCTATACAGAGTGGTGCGTATGGGGTTAACCCCCTCAAAACGCGCGCGAGGGCTTGTGGAAAGTCGTGAAACGGCTCCATTTTGAGTGTCCACTGGTTGCGACGCGATGTCAACTCCTACCGACACCATACTTCGTGACGGTGCTTGCGCGGTGATTGTCTCGTAGTGACAATGGACGTGTCCGGCAACAGGGCCACCACTTGTTTCAATACTGTTCGGTGGGAGGTACGGGGTCGAGGTCATTACTGGCCTCGTATAACAGAACACAGAGGAGGTACTAGTGACTACAGTATGAACGCTAGTTACCCCAGAATTTAACGGTGTGAGCTGTGGTTCAAGGGATCTATTACTTAGTTGCTCCTCAATGCCAAAAGTGGAAGATTCGAATAATCTCTGGGCAGCACTCATACTATCTTTGTATAGGTCTGCCTCACCACCATTACGCGATGGAGCTCGTCCCGTGTAAAGTGCGCGTCGCCCATGTCCATTTCCGGTTCGCAGTCCGCGGGTCGGGGCACTTCCGGTACCGAAACTGTCCTTGTGAGGGAACGTATGACCCGGACCTGTAGAACCTCTAAGAATCCAAGAGGTCAAGCCCCCTCTCGCCCAAGTATCGTCTGAGGTCATCCGCCATTTTGAATTGATATTCTATTCCAGAAAAAAATCAAAAATTTCAATGTACAATCAAAAAATTCAAAGTATTTTCACATCAATTGGTTATTCCAAGTTACACTGAGGTTATGTTTGGTTTATCGCAATGCAACTTCAGCTTTGTCTGCTTATCCTTGGTACATCAAAAAGGATAAACAAAAAATGTATAACTGACCAATAACCATTATTATTCAATTAGGGGATTTTTTAATCAAAGTTTTATTGAGGTTATGTCAAGCTTACTCCACCACAGCCCTAACCTTATTTGTCTGTTTATCCTTGATACTTCAAAAAGGACAAACAAACCATTTTTGATAGGTTTGTTTCTTAATTGAAGGCGATGGTGACGTTAAAGGCTTCGATGAACTCCGTTCCCAGCACACAGCTGTCACTAAAATTTTCCAGAACCAAGATTTCCAATTCTGCTTTTCTATTGGCCACCGTGACTGACAAGCTAAAAACCCCCTAAAACTGGAATCTGATTTAATGACAGATCAGAAATATGGGTTATATCTGATTGTTCAATTTGCAATAGACAGTTCGCATTTTGTAGAACCTGCTGAACAATTAAATTTCGATGACCACTTGTGTCAATCACGGCATGAACAAAAATTCCAAAAAGTTGAACTGGAAATGCGATAGTTAATGATTAATTTATTTTCATTTTGAAAATTTAGTTATTTATTTCAAATTCTCCTAACTGCAATTGTTTTTCTAAACATTTTTTTCAATGGTTAAATAAACTTTCCGTCGTTTCCATATCCAAGAGAAAAGTTCATTTATTTTGAATAAAACCAAACTAAAAGGTTTTATTTTACCTCCATTTTACGTCAATTGTTTAAGGTTTTCCTGTGGAATTTTAGAATTCTGTCTTATTATTTTAGGAGCTTAATTGGCTTGACTGATCAATTTCAGCCATTATTTTCGTATATTAATCCTTAAACCTACTGATTTTCAGACATTCGATTGACAGACTGAAATGCACGTTTTGGAGTCCTTGACCCTGAACATACTGACGGTTCTTTTGATTTGGAATAATTCAATACCGACAAATTTATTTTTGCAATTAATTTTTAAAATCAAAATTTATTTCACGGGAGTGCGACAGGGTAGGGTGGGTCGAGATGGGCATAGTTGTCTTTTTCACGTGAGCATTTAAAATCTGCTAATTCATTGCTTTAAAGTAAATTGTTATGTATATATATATATATATATATATATATATATTCTACAAACATTTTTAATTATAATTTTCCCAAGATAGAAGTAAATAAGAAAGTATGTGCGGAATTAGAGACGAAAATGAAATCCCACGCATGTGGCAGGATGAGCCAGGTACTGGGGCGGGATGGGCTACTTAATTAAATGACTCATTATATATTATTTATGAGTATGAATATTGATAAGTTAGAGTTATGAAAAGAAAACATATCTTGCACATATTTTTCAAAAATTTTACGGAGCATTTAAAATATTTAACGTTAAAATGATGCAATCCTCAACCGAACCTCTACCGTAACTAACTCTACAAACAGTGAATGGAAAAACAAATTACATCTACATATCTTTTAATAATTGTATCACAGATATAAATATAATAGTTTTTCGACTTACCTGTGTACATTGTCTCAGTAAAATTTAAATGATATGGTAAGAAAAATCCCAAATATTAGACTGGTCTACTACATGACACTGAAGTTTAGTGATGCATATCGATCATTTTTAAATTTTTCAAAAATCTCGTCAGATTAAATTAAAAACTTGACCACCATACTCATCACATCGAGACGAACGATCACTCAGTCGAGATGATCGTCTCGTCGAGGGGCTATTCACTGAGAAATCAAGGAATCAGAAATAACATGAATGCGGCAGTTCATAAATGATTCCTTTGTGAATCCCATGATTGCCCATTGATTG
The DNA here is from genome assembly GCA_932178445.1 of Andricus quercusramuli. Taxonomy (NCBI): domain Eukaryota; kingdom Metazoa; phylum Arthropoda; class Insecta; order Hymenoptera; family Cynipidae; genus Andricus; species Andricus quercusramuli. Next base: position 62,011 of record CAKNXH010060222.1, read on the forward strand.
CTCCAAGGAATCCGCTTCGGACTTCGCTTGAATGCATGAGGAACGCCGTGAAACTGTCGCCGGAGCGTACGGTGTATCACCTTAGTCACCACATATAAATAATTTGATAAATTCAAAAATTATTAGAATATTGATTCATAAAAGTAATTTGAATATGTGTTCATTATTAAATGAAATGAAGAAAAAAAAACACGGGAAGAAATCGGCAATCGTCCAAACAAGGATGGGTTTTATAGATGTGAACATTGACGTTTTATTTTAATTTAATTCAAATTTCGAAGTCACGATTCAGGACTTCGATAAAATAAAAAATTTGGTATAATTAAAATATGGTTATATACTTCGGGTTATTTTTATACGTGTCGATAACTGCACGATATATCTCATATGTAGATTATTTAATAAAATAAACATATTGAAAAGAAAGTACTTCAAATTCTTACATTATTAATACTAAATTGTTAAAGTAAATACTAAAATTGTATTTGCATTTGCCAGGATTAAATTCTGTAAAATTTGTTTGAATAGGTTTTGATGTGAGATTTAATTCTGAACTTCAGAAAATGAAGTCTCAAATTTAGATCAATGTTGCTTTGATCTAGAAAGTTTTTACCAAGTTTAAGACATCCCATAAAGTCAGAGTGTAAAAATTTCAGGCAGTTTTTCTGCGAAAAGTAGATAAATATTCAAAATACATTTTTAGTGATGATTTATTAAATTAAACATATATTCATAAACATTTTATTCTAAGAAATAAGTTTCTTTTATATGCCTTCAACTTGAATATCCTTCCTTAAATTTTCACCCTGATATTTCTTTTCAATTAAACAAAAATATGGCTTTTTATAGCTTTGCTTATTTTAATATAGCCATGGGCGAAATCAGAAAAAAATGATGTCAAATGTCCATTTTCATTCACCCTAAATCATTGAGAAAGAACACCAATGTCCCTTTGCCCTACAGAAAAAGCCTACATAGTAAACTACATTAGAACCTATGTGGGAACCCATATGGAGTCCTTTTTTTAATTCCTGTCTCAAATTACGATCTGAGATGGGATGGGAATATTTTGTGGGTTTCCACATCCGTTCTTATATTAATACTGTTATGGAAACCTATGGATTGCTCCCGTATGAAATCCCACATGGGATTGTAACATTGTTTAAACGAAATTCGTTTTGGCATTCTTGGGTGCATAGTCAGCAATCTAAAAACCTCCAAAAAATACTGCGCAGCCGTAGCTATCATAGGAAACTACTCCGCACTTCTTAAACATTAATTGCGAACCCATCCGTGTAGGAACCTTTATAAAAACCCATAATAAGAGCCGATATAGATTCCCATCCTATATTTCTATCTGAGATCGTAGTTTGAGACAGGAATTCAAAAAAGGATCCCATATGGGTTCCCACACAAGTTCCAATGTAGTTTTGTTTGACGGAACACATATTCTGACATGTACCGTCTTGCGCATGACTGAATAAAATAAGCGATAACTGACTTAACCCGAATCGAGCGAATACAGCTTCAAGTACGAACTAGAATATCTGAAATTTCCGTTGACTGCCGAGATTCCCCAGTGTCTGCTCTGGGAGTGCAGGATTTCCACAAAGGATTTCCTTGCGATTTCCGGAGTCGCATTCACATAATTTCTTAGTGAATAGCCCTTCGCGTCTCGTCTCGATCGACTTTTTTCATTGCATATTCTTGATCTCCATTACATTTCAGTTCCATCCAACTATGTTTCAAGCAAATCTCGATTTTGTCCAAAAATGATCGATATGCATCACTACTGAAGTTCATATATATTGTGGTTTTAAGCCGTTTTTTTATATGTTTGCCATATTTTCCGAACACATAATAATGTTCATCTCATTTTTATGTCATTCTACGAGCTTTCAAACAAAGTTACAGAGCAATATACGAAGACAAAAGTGTTCTTTTCTGGTTGCCAGCAACTCATATTATTTTGTAATATAGACCTATGACAGTGCAGCTGTCATACTTTTTCTGAGCATTTTTTTCGACAAGATTAGTTTTTTATACGTTTTCACCATACTTAACACACTGCACAATCTGATACAACAGAACATCGCATCCTAACCTACTGACTGCTACACCAAGAGTGAAATTGTATTATTTAAAATATAAACTAAGTGCAGCAATAATACAAAAAACATTTTTTTGTTACATATCCTTGTAACACTGTTATGGTATTGTTACAGAACTATCACAGAACAAATTTACATCGTAACACTGTTACATATGTGTTACGGCATTATTACAGAACAATGTTCCTCTGTAACCCTGTTCCTAAATTGTTCTAAACATATTTTTTGACATATAACGCGGTTCCACAATTGTTACAGAACGATTAAAGGACAAATTTACATTGTAACACTGTTACATATGTATTACGTCACTATTACAGAACAATGTTACTCTGTAACCCTGTTCCTAGATTGTTCTAAAAATACTTTTTCACATATAGTGCTGTTCCAGAATTGTTATAGAACGATTGCAGAACAAATTTACATCGTAAGACTGTTACATATGTGTTACAGCACTATCACAGAACACGATTATTTTGTGACACTCATCCTAAATTTTTCTAAATATATATTTTTACATATAACGCTGTTCCAGAACTGTTACAGATTTCTGACAGAACATGGTTCTGTAACAGCTTTATAGAACTGCTACATCCGTTTGGGGACGACATTACTCGGACCATGGTCTAAGTATGTTCCTAACCTGTTACAGAACCTGTTATTTTTCGTTCTAGAACTGTTACATCACAGTTGAGGAGCTTACTTTCAAAAGGGCATATATCCACTTATGGTCTTTGTTGGGAAATTGAAAAAAAAAAACGTTTTACAGCATTTATAAAAAAATTGGGTTTCCTGGGTTCCTACATTGTTTTTGTCCTAGGCCACGTACCCAATTACCAGAAGTTTGTATTCTCATTATCTCATTATCTTATTATCCAGAGACTGGATGCATGCTCTTTTGGTGGCAAAGCAAATGTTTAACTCACATTTAATATGGGATAGAAAGCTTTTTTGGAGGAAACTGTTACATAGTTTGATAGGGCTTATCCTAAAGATATGATTAACGCAAAAAAACAAAATATTTTGAAAAGTGGATTTATGCCCTTTTGAAAGTAAGCTCCTAAGTTATATAACAGTGTCCGCTGGGCAGTTTCGTTTTGAGAAATCGATACCTTTCCTCCTGCTCATTCTCCTGGAGTATGAGACTGCTGTCTGAAAATCGTAATTCAAGAAAAGTTTGAATTTCTCGTTTTGAACAATTGATTCTATCTCCCTCGGAGCGATCGGCAGGGCAGAGTCGTGGCCAACACCATAAGAGCGAGTATGTTCTATGTACTCAGGGTGTGCATGACATGATCTGCTCCTATCATTGGAAATTTCTTGACGTGCAATGCGGCTACGGTATACTAAGGTGGAAATGACACGATCCTGGCACGCAAAAATAAAACCCTCTGTGTCTGTAATAAATCCGGATGTTCTGAGGAAAGAAAACGTTAGCTTCTTTGACAAGGAGTGATCCTCTACATTTCTGTAAAAGTTCACGTGGATTTACTGGTCGAGGAGCTGTTGGCGGAAGTTTTTGACTTCTGCTTTCTTTACTTGAACTTTCAGAAGTCCTCTTAGAAGGCAATTGGATGGAGTCATGCAATTTCCTTACTTCTGATGTTAAGATCTAGGCCATGGGTCTCGGCTGCCTGCTCCGCGGCTTCGTAAAGGAACGCTCTTTTGCCTATTATCACGTCATTCCTGACTATTTTTAGGGCAGATCTCTTTCATTTGTGACGATGTGACCTATACCCAGGATAATTTGGTTGTTAAGACATTGGAGATTTAGAAGTCCGCGCCCTTGGCGGCGTGGATCGTACAATGGCGGCATGGATCGTACAATCGCGGAGCGGACGAATTTATATGTAAACTCTTTTGAATATGCATGATCTTACGCGTGACGATATCGAGGGCCGCAAGCTTATGCTTGAAACATTGAACCACCCCAAACGAGTAGAATAGAACAGAAACTACAAGCATGTTAGTCGCAGATATCTTGTTCAACGCCAAAAGATTGAAAGACCAAATCTATCCAAGGTGACGCTGTTTGTTGTCACACGATAATTTCCGAATGAGATAGTGAATCTAGTTTTCAAAAGGGACATCATTCTTTTTATGCATCTCACTGTGTGTAGATCAACCTTCAAACTTTCCAACAGACAGACGATATGTATATGTGAGGTTGAGTCGAAAGCTTTCCAGTAGTCAATCCAGGCCATCGACAGGAATGCTGCTTCTGTGACCACGTACCTGTCAAATAGCAGGTTCTTTCGGCAGCTTGCTACACCTTTTTTCAAGTCACGTTGTTTATAAATCTCTTCCCACATAGATCCAATTCTCCGGACATTTCAGGCGTTCAGGAAAGCTGTGAAGATCTTATACAGCTTGTTTACACAAGTGATTGGCCTGTAGTTCTTTGGGTTGGACAAGTCGCTTTTCTTCGGCATTCCGCAACTACAGAATAGGCATCTCCGACCTCGAATATGAGATGAAGTTGCGGGCCATATGAAGGTTTGTAGAAGTAAACTTCTTCTGCCAGAAGTTCTTGATACCATCTGTTTCAGCAACGAAGAATTATTACGTGCCCAGCTGTGCCCCTCATATATATTGTGATAATAATGCCTTTTTGAGAATAAGAATTAATATACTTTCAGCACTGTTACCTCAAATTAACTTAATCAACTATAAACATATTAGGCTCCAGACCCTTCTTGGGTCGAAAACTACAACATCGCGACAAATGAGCGAAATCTCAAAAAGTATCTCAAAACTGTAATTCTAACTTTCAAATTCTAAACGCGACATAACAAAGAAACGTTATCATTGAGTTTAAGATGTTCCGCAAATGATAACACAGTGAATCAATTAACAATTAACTGAGTTTCCATTTATTCGAATGAATTCTTATGGTTGGTGAAACGTAGGTCGATCGATATCCAAAAACTGGGTTAGAGTTATTTCCTGAGTTGGGTTTTCGATTAGGGTTAGGCTTTTGACTAGGGTTAGAGTTTCGGCTAGAGTTATTATGGAGCTTACGAATAAGTTTAGGAATGGAAGCTCGTGGTGCTTCAGTATCTTTTTTCAGATTATGGCTATCGGTGCAGCCCTCCTATTCCTAGTCTAATTCCTCATATAACAACGCGATAGTTGCTTCATATTTTATTTTTGGTCGATAGTTTGGCTCATGATATACCAAATCGGCCAATAGTGAACGCTTTGGTGTTGGGGGTAGTTTGAATGTTTTAACCACCCTATAACCTTTCTCCGCCTGCTACCGCCACACGTTCTAAATGCGAGAAATTTCGTATAGTGGATCTCTGAGTCGAAAGATGTAAGCGCGGTAATAAATTTCGATGAGCCTGACTAACTTCCCCTTCTTCCGTCAATTTAGGAGATAATCGGTCACACATAACTAACATGCAAGTCAAATAATCAGCCACAGGTACGCGATCACCATGAGTACACCTACCATCTGTCCAAAAAATGTAAATACCTACATCCTTGTACAGATTTTATTAAAAATCTCAGCAGAACAAAAATATAAAAATATGGGGCGAGATGCATGCTGCAAGTGAAGGTTTCACCTATACTGATAAGAAGTTTTAAAATTTTGAGTTGATTAGCGATTACTTTCTGGTGAGTGAAACGTGAAAATGTACAATAATCTTATGATCATTTCAGAATACTCAATTTTCAATGACTGTTAGTCCCTTGAAATGAAAATTTGGAGCCAAAAATAATCATTTGTTATAAGGTTATCAATTAAAGAGTAGGAAGGTGTTATCTCCGAAACTAAGGAACGTACAAAGATGATTCTTGAAGCAAATTACACATTTTTAGGTTCGGAAATGTTTGATGTGTTGTCAATGAGCAAAAAGTTGCACTCAAATGTTTAAAAATGATTTTCTTCTTATAAAAGTCCAAAGGGCTTTACGACAATCGAGGCAACCGCACTAAAGGGATCCTTTCTCCCTAAGCCCTGATGCCAAAATTCAGGGTACTGATAACTGTCAATATTTCTGAATAAATTAAAAGCATGAAATATTTCACTTGAAAGTATTAAATATTTTAACAGCAATTGCCAACGGCGATACCACGCTGAAACACCAGTTCTCGTAAGATCACTGAAGTTAAGCAGGGTTGGGCGCGGTTAGTACTTGAATGAGTGACCGTTCGGGAATACTGCGTGCTGTTGGCCCGTCGTGGGTGTGGTGATCCCACATCAGTAGTACTAGTAATAAATAAACCACCTCAACACTACCCGAATCGGGTAGTGTCACGCCTACCCCGAAAGGGAAATGGCTTGATGGTATAAAAAAAAATTGCAATAGAAAATATTGAAATTTGAATAAGATCTGAAAAACTCCGGTGATTAGGAGAGATCCGAATTTGAAAGAATCAAAATTCAATTTTCTCCATCCACATTGTTCATAATAGTACATTATGTATCGGGGGCGTAAAGAAGGCTCTTTCGCGAAGCAAGGGAGGTAGTCACACGGGGCTAAATAGCCGTACGCCCTTGATACATATTACACTTTTTGTCCTACCCTTCTTGAAAACAAGCATGTGAAGCAGATAGAGGATATTTGGTATACATGACCAAACTTAAGATTATAAGTAAAAGGAAGAAATAGCGTACTTTGCAGAAGGGAGACTATGGGGTCCAGCGATACAATTTTTTGTAAAATATAGATAATTTCATTCATATTCTCACTGGAGTGATGCAGTGTATGTGTAGCGGGCGCAAGGTTTTATGCAGCGGGCATAAAGTTTCATGTAGCGGACGTAAAGTTTCATGTAGCGGGCGTAAAGTTTAATATTGGCCCGGCCGCATAGTGCGCATGTGCGAACGTCACTGGGCTAGAAGCGGCCACATTAGACCCACTACACGTGAATGCAATGGCGCGTTTTCAAGATGAGTCGGACAAAAAAATCATTAATGTTAATTTTTTATAGGCATATGTTGAATTAGGCCCAACAGAGATTACCTCACAATTCCAGGTTTTTGCAAGGTATATCAAGTTCTTTTCAGGTATAATTTTTCCTTATAAAGAGCCATTTCAATATTTCTCATTCGTGTAGAACAATCGACTCGGAATATGATGACTATTCATCATTTCAAGTAAGAAACTTTTTTTTTGGTTCCAAATGTAACTATTTTTTTCAAAATTATTTTTTTGTGGTAGAAAATGATTTTTTTTGTGGTTGACACATAATGTTTCTTACTGAAAAATGACGACCATCCCATGCTTGGTTGAAAAATTATTTTCTGCAGTTAAAAATTCATTCAAGATGAATTTTCATCTAAAATGACGAATTTCTAACTGGAATAGAAGAATTGTAAACCTAAAAGATTTATTGTTATCACAAGATTTTAACTTACAACCAAATAGTTCAATTTTCAGCCAAAAAGATACATTTTCAATTAAAATGATGAATCTTGAACTAGAATAGAAGAATTTCAAACCAAAAAAATCAATTCCTAATACAGGAGTTTAACTTTCAACCAAGTTGATTTTATATTTAAAAAAAAAAGAAGTTTCAGCTAAACTGATGAATATTCATCATTTTAGTTAGTAGTTTAATTGGTTTAGAATTTTAAACTAAGAAGATTAATTTTCAATAGAAAAGTTTGAATTTCAACAAAATTGTTTTATTTTCAACCAAAAAAATTAATTGCTAGCACAAAAGTTTAACTTTCAACCAAGTAGTATAATTTTTACCCAAAATGATGAATTTTCAAGTTTAATCTCTTGTATTAAAACTTTATCATTTTATTTTAAAATTCAGCAGTTTCGTTGGAAATGAAATTTTTTTTCTTCATGAAAGTACATTTTCTAAACAAACATAAACCTAAAACAGACAAATTGTGTAACAAAATTGCCTAAAAATGCTCAAAAAAGTATGTTCTTTAAAAACCCGTTTGTAGAAACAAATACTCAAGAAAGTCAATTTGTGTAAAATAGTTGCACCAAGAGAGTTAATATAAAACAAATATGTTTTCAAATAACATTGTAAAACGACTCATTAGAGACTGATATACTATGACAATTGAAAAAAGAGGCCGCTTCAAACGAGTTTCGGTTGCGCTTGATCCACTATACGTCAAACAGGATGTATTATTGAACGTAATATTTTGACCACATAACGCAAAGGCAATTATACCGGTTTGATATAAGAGCTTCTTCTGGAAGAAGTTCTTGTTTTTTTTTTCCTTTGTAATTGTAAATAGTGTTTTTCACGCCTGAAGCCGACAACACTCTGACACTCTGGCAGCGGGGCTGCCGGTGTTGCCGGTTTCAGGCGCAATAACGTTTTCAATTACAAACAAAAATCAAGAACATTTTCCAGAAAAGTTCTTTGTCCAAACCAGTATAATTGCCTTTAGATTATGTGATAAAATATTATGTTCAACAATTTATCCTTTTAGACGTAAAATTGGATCAAGCGAAACCGAGACTCGTTTGAAGCGCTTCAAGACATAGACATTGTGTCGTTCTCTAGCGTTCGGTTATTTTAACGTTCTCGAAAGTTCAATTCTTGGTCAACCAAAAAAGTTTTCTTCCGTTGACTATTACTTGTTGTAACTTTCAATGAGACTAATCAATTTTTTCATGAAAGCATATATTTTTCATTTCTATATTGAACTGTTTAGTTGCAAATAAGTCTCTTTTACTTGAAAACGTAGTTATTTTTTTTTAAAGTCATGCATTCTGTTGAAAAGTCCGCTTTTTCGCTAGAAAATTAATCTTGTTGTTTAAAACTTAGTCTTCTCGTTCACAAATTTATCGTTTTGGTTGAAAATGCATTTATTTCATTTGAATGCTCATAATTTTAGTGAAAAGTTCATATTTTTTGTTAAAAATAAAAACAAGTTGGTTGAAAGTTAAGCTCTTGTATTAAAAATTGATCTTCTTCGTGTAAAATTCTTCTATTCCAGTTCAAGTTGAAACGCTGAAAGCAAAAGCGAACGAAAAAAAAAACGTACGCAGAAGCGAAGTAAAAACACGCGAGAGCAAAAACGACCTAAGAAAAGGCGAGAGGAAAAACGAGCCAAGAATGAAGGGGAAGGGTTCCCCCACTTTGCTCCTTTACATCACGTGGTCGGTGTCTCTCCTCGGCGGTCAACTCGGCCATCCTCGTGTAAAGCCGAAAATGCACGAGCACGAACCCGAGGTTCGGACCGAGCTCGTCCGACTTCACGATTCGGTTTCGTTGGCTATCAGGAGGTTTGGGTTGATTTTTGTTTTCAAAAATTCACACCTGAAAGACTTCAAACACATGTGGTGGGTGAAGTCTTGAAATATTTAATGATTATTTCTTTCAGGAATTAATATGAAATGTTTTACACTATCTCATTGTACAGGGAATACATTATAAGACACTGGAGGTTTATAAAGTTCAATAATATATTGAATACTGTATATGGGATTTTAAAATTAGGTTAATAATATCTATCACTTTCAAGTGGTTCCATTTTTCAGTATTTATGTTTTATTTTTCCATCGATTTTAAATATTGTGAAGTTGAAATGATAGTAAATTATTATTATTTTCAATTTATTCAATTAGTCGACATTTTTACTGCATGCTTACCTCTGCTAATTACCTTTCTTTTCGTGCTATTTTAGGCTATAATCACAATTTTAAGGATTCTTAGAGAAAAGCCGAAAAATTATTAACTTGATATAAAAACTTTATAAAACCTTCAATATCTTAAAATATTTATCTCAACATTGCAAAATTTAGTTTTTACAATTTTATTAAATTTGTGAAATAACTGTACAATTGGAAATTAATTGTGAATAATTGTAAAATAAATGTGATAAAATTTATTTTATAAAGAAATATCTCATGATTTTTAAAGGAAAAAACGATTTTAAAGGTAAGTCTTTGTAGTATCTTAATAAGTAATGAACATATTTTGAGAATATTTTTTATTGAGTCTGGCCTGATATGGTCAAGCATGGTACAAAAAACCTTCGTGAAATTTCAAACAAAGACTGTACTCTATATAAATTGATTTTAAAAATGAAAAAAAATAAAACCTTTTAGAAATATTCCTAAATCTTATTTGAATATGATACAGATTGATTTTTATTTAAAAAATTCTTGTGAATAATTGGTCATTTTTTTTAATTTTAAGGCATTTTTCTACCAAGTTTGACCTAAGGAAATATATTTCAGGAATGAAATTATAAAAATATCTCAGTTAGTGTTTGGTTGATAATTATATTTTTTCGAAATTTTTATTTGCCATATCTGAAATATTGAAAATTTTTTTGAAATGTTGTCGAGAATCTTATATGAAAATTATATTTATATAAGCTTAAAATAAGCAAAAAAAAGTTTAAAAATAAACAGTTATTCGAAATTTTTATTTTTTCCTCCATTAAAAATTTTTTGATTTGAAATTTATTTATTTGGTTGAAATTTCATTCGTTGAAAGTTGATTTCGACTGTTTTTAATTATGAATTAGAATTTTTTCATTGAATTGGCAATTATTACATTTTTCGTTGAAAATTCAGCTTTTTTGATTGAAAGTTCATATTTTTTAGTTGAAAATATAACTGTTTAGTTTAAACGTATATTTTTTGTTGGAATTTTGATTGACATACAGAAATATTCAAAATCTTTGAAAATTTTTTTAAGAATCTTAGGAAAATTATACCTATATACTTGAAAATGAATAACTTAAAGAATAAATAATTATTCAAAATTTTTATTTTGTATTAAAATTATTTTTTGACTTAAATTATAATTTTCCTTTTTTCTTGCCTAAAAATCGTTTTTACTTGAAAATGTATGTATTTTGTTGAAAATTCACTTTTTGAAAGTTAAATTCACTTTTTTTTTATTTAAAATAATTTTTATTATTGGCATAGCAATTATCACATTTTTTGCTGCGAATTAACCTCTTTGCCTGAAAATTAAACCATTCGGTTCAAAATGTTTTGTTTTTTGTTCAAATTTTAACTTTAAATATCTGAAATCTTGGAAAATATTTCGAAATTTTTGTCAAGAATCTTAGAAAACTTATATTTATATTTACTTGTACAACTTTATTTTAATTGTCAAAAGATTTTAAGTGGAAATTAATTGTAAAAAAAATTCAACGAAATTTATTTTAAATATCCCATGATTTGTAAAGGCAAAACAGTTTTGAAGGTAATTCTTTGTAGTATATTAATAAATAATGAACATAATTTCAGAAGAATTTTCCGTGATTCTACCCTAGGGTCAAACATGATACAAAAATCTGTCGTAAAATTTCAAATAAATACTGTACTCTGTGTACATTAATTTTGAGAAGTGAAAAATATTAATACTTTTTATAAATGTTATATATATATAATAATATATTAATAATTTATATTAATAATTATTATTATAATATATATTATATATAATATTATATATATTTTATAATATATTTATAAATATTCCTAAAGTTTATTTGAATATGACACACATTGACTTTTATCTTAAAGTACTATGAAGAGTTGCCTTTCAAATGATTTTTCCTTAACAAAATTCAGATTTAAATACACTCAAAAAATAAAATTAAGGAAGGTCGAAAATTCATGCAGTGTTTTTTAGAAAATCCCACACATTTTTTAATAATAATAATAATAATAATAAATCTTTATTGAGTTCGTAACAAGAATGATATGTACATGGCAGACAGAGTTAACATAAGAACCCAAAGGGCGAGGTACAGCTTAAAGCTGCTTTCAAACCGAACCCTCTTAATCTAATTTAAAATATAAGTAAACGACACTTAAAAACTAGGGCTTGAATATATAGTTTTCGAGATCATTGCAGAAATAGATAGAAACTGATTGAAACTGATTGTGGTGCCATAATGCGAAATACTCTAGAACTTATATTAAAATACGGAACTTAAGATAAAAGAAGACAAGAATCAAATTACTTATTATGAAGAGACAAATCATTTTACCGTGCGAAGGCGTTCAGTTATTTCCTTCCTTACAGTGGGGATGGAGTAAGAAGCCAGCGGGTTTTTTAAGCTGTTTAAAAGTTGAATTTATTTTACAATTATTTTTAATTAATTTCCAATTAAAATTATTTTATAATTAGAATAAATTTGTAACAATAAGTATGAGTATAAATTTTCCAAGGATCTTGACAAAAGGTTCCAAATATTTTGTAAGATTTCAGACATTTCAAATTAAAATTTAAACAAAAAAACAACCTTTTCAACCGAATAGTTTAATTTCCAGGCAAAAAGATTAATTCTCAACGAAAAATGTGATAATTGCTATTTCAATATAAAAAATTATTTGCAGTAAAAAATGGTTTGATTTAACTTGGAAAAAATTAATTTCCAACAAAATGAATACATTTTCAAGTAAAAACGATTTTGAGTCAAGAAAAAAGAAAATCACAACCAAATTATAATTGAAGGCAAAATATAATTTTTAAAACAAAATAAAAATTTCAAAGATTTTTTAATATTTCTGTATGTCAATCAAAATTCAACTAAATGTATAAGTTTTAACTAAAGAGTTGAATTTTGAACCAAAAAAGCTGAATTTTCAACGAAAAATGTAATAATTGCCATTTCAATGAAAAAATTCTAATTTATAATTAAAAACAGTTGAAATCAACTTTCAAGCAATGAAATTTTAACCAAATAAATAAATTTTTAAATAAAAAATTTTTTAATGAAGAAAAAAAAAATAATAATTATAATTATAATTGTTTGAAATTTCACGAAGGTTTTTTGTACCATGCTTGCCCATATCAGGCCAGAATAAATAAAAAATATTCTCAAAATATGTTCATTACTTATTAAGATACTACAAAGACTTACCTTTAAAATTGTTTTTTCCTTTAATAATCATGAGATATTTCTTTATAAAATAAATTTTATCAGATTTATTTTATAATTATTCACAATTAATTTCCAATTATACAGTTATTTCACAAATTGAACAAAATTGTAAAAACTAAATTTTGCAATTGCAATTATAAAGTTTTTATATCAAGTTAATAATTTTTCGGCTTTTCTCTAAGAATCCCTAAAATTGTGATTATAGCCTAAAATAGCACGAAAAGAAAGGTAATTAGCAGAGGTAAGAATGCAGTAAAAATGTCGACTAATTGAACAACTTAAAAATAATAATTATTTACTATCATTTCAACTTCACAATATTTAAAATCGATGGAAAAATAAAACATAAATACTGAAAAATGGAACCACTTGAAAGTGATAGATATTATTAACCTAATTTTAAAATCCCATATACAATATTCAATATATTATTGAACTTTATAAACCTCCAGTGTCTTATAATGTATTCCCTGTACAATGAGATAGTGTAAAACATTTCGTATTAATTCCTGAAAGAAATAATCATTAAATATTTCAAGACTTCACCCACCACATGTGTTTGAAGTCTTTCAGGTGTGAATTTTTGAAAACAAAAATCAACCCAAACCTCCTGATAGCCAACGAAACCGAATCATGAAGTCGGACGAGCTCGGCCCGAACCTCGGGTTCGTGCTCGTGCATTTTCGGCTTTACACGAGGATGGCCGAGTTGACCGTCGAGGAGAGACACCGACCACGTGATGTAAAGGAGCAAAGTGGGGGAACCCTTCCCCTTCATTCTTGGCTCGTTTTTCCTCTCGCCTTTTCTTAGGTTGTTTTTGCTCTCGCGTGTTTTTACTTCGCTTCTGCGTACGTTTTTTTTTTTCGTTCGCTTTTGCTCTCAGCGTTTCAGTTGTAAGTTAAAATCTTGTGGTAACAATAAATCTTTTTGGTTTACAATTCTTCCATTCCAGTCCAAGATCCATCATTTTAGTTAAACATTCATCTTGAATGAATTTTCAACTGCAGAAGATAATTTTTCAACCGAACGTGGGATAGTCGTAATTTTTCTGTAAAACACATAATGTGTGAAACACCAAAAAGAATCATTTTCAACCACACAAAAAAGTAATTTGAAACCATAAAAAAATAATTTGGAACAAAATACATAGTTACATTTGGAAAAAAATTCTCATCGCGCGCGGCTCGTTTTTCTCGCAAGTTTGAGCGCGCCCAGGGCGCGCGACTGTTTGATCTCGCGCTTCGCGCTCGATTATGTATTCACCTCGCGCTACGCGCTCGGACGTATTTACATCGCGCTTTACGCTCGGTTTTTCTAGATTCTTGAACTTCGTGTTCAACATTGATGGAATGAAAAAGTTTATTTGCAAATATTATAAAATTATCAAAACCTCTACATGTGAAGTGATTGTTAAATTTGTTTTTATTTTAGAATGAAATGGAAATTTATTTACTCAAGGTTCTATCGACCTTAAGGAACACATTCTCATCCAGACACTGGCGCTTCGCGCTCGATGTATGATTTGGAAATCATTTGAACCTTGCGTTCCACGCTCGGTTCTGTGCAGCGTATGATAGAAATAAAAAAGTCACGAATAAAACAAAAACTACGCATCATATCAAAAAGTGAATAACAAATTTGGAGATCTTTTTTGGGTGCATAATTTCGTTCCATTCATCTTTGGTCGTATGTTGCATAGTTTGACAGCAAAATGAAATTATTGATTTTTCATTATTTTTTTGTGTGATCAAAATTTGGATTTTTGATTTTTCAAAAAATTCAAAAAGTTGTTACAAAAATATTGTAGCGTGTTCAAAAAGAAACATTTTTCTCCTCTAGACTTTTTTTCATATCGTGCGTTTTTCGGCATAAAATGTTCATTTACGTTTGTTTTTTGTAATTTTGAAAATGCTATAACTCTGGTATTTTTTTTTATCCGAAAAAGTCATTTGAATGAATTGTTCGAATTTTGGAGTACTATGAATAACCGTACACAGAATTTTGGAACTTTGAAAAAAATTGTCTCAAAATTTTTCAAAATGCTCTAACTTTTTTAATTTTGATCAAAATTAGCTGTTTAACGAACCTGTTCTTTCATTTTAGGCCCTAAAAAAGTGTGCCAAAGCACAACCCAATCTGATTATTTTTTCGAAAGTTATCGTGCCTACAAACAGACAGACAGACACCTTGGTAAAAACCTTTCTTTCTAGCTTAGGGGGTCTCAAAACGTGGAGATTTGATGAAAACCGGCCAAGTCAAATTTTACATAAAACCAATACCTTCTCATTAGAATGAGAATATAAACAAGTTTTCTTACTTAAAATGATGAATAGTCAACATATTCCGTGTTGATTGTTTTACACGAATGCGAAAAATATAATTGGCTTCGTATGAAGAGAAAGTATACCTGAAAAAAAAACTTGATATACCTTGAAGAATCCTGGGATTGTGAGGGAATCTCTGTTGTATCTGATTCAACATATCCCTATAAAAGAATGAACATTAATTCTTTTTGTGAACCATGTGGATGCAAAAAATTGAATTTGCGATTGAATATTAGTCACGAAACTGTGAACAAATAAAAAATGCAATACTTGATATTGCAAATGCTGTTAAAATATTTAATACTTTCAAGATAAATATTTTATACTTCTAATTTATTCCAAGGTATTGACAGTTATCGGTACCTTGAATAGTATCCCTTTTTTTGCATCAGGGTGAGTGACTCACTGTGAGAGCGGTTGCCTCGATTATCGCAAAAATTTCACTGCCAGGGTGCGACAGTTCGCACGCGAACTGCAGATCCGCCATCACACACTCAGCAAGTCAAAGCTGCTGACCATAAGGTAGCATATTGCTGACAGAATACGTGTACTGTCTGACACTAAAAGAAGCCTAGAGCGGAGAGAGAAGTATGTGAGAGAAAATGAACAGTTTACTTTCTACCACATCTCGACTCCGCCAAGAATTAGTACTCCAAAAAGTACTCCAATAAGTACTCCAGTTACTGTCGATCACGCGCCCAAACCAGAGGAGTTCGAGGCCTTTTGGAGAGAAATCTACGAAGTCCAGCATCCACTGAAAGAAGAGCCAGAGAATATAAATAGCTTCAAAAAGATGTGCAGTGCCCTCATAACACCTGATAAGGAATGCCCACCTATCGCTTCCGAGCGGGTGAAAAAAAGTATCAAGAGGCATAAAGAACTATTCCGCTCCGGGACCAGATGGAATCAAAACATTGTAGTGGAAGAAGTTTCCTTCAATCCATCAACATCTGGCCCGCATTTTCACCTCAAATCTAAAGTCAGAAAAGACTATGTATTACGAAGTGGTTGATGGAAGAATGTACAGTAGGGTGGCTCAAAAACACTTTTTTTTAGCGGAAAACGATCCCCCCATTTTGTTCCAAATCCGAAAAAAGAAAATCCCTAATTTTTTTTTTATATTTTTTTTTATTTTGACTGCTGCCGGGTTTGACTTGAAGTTTCCCATGTAAAATGCATGGGGAAAATCACTTTTTTCAGTTTTTGAAATAATTTTTTAGGGTTTGAAAAAATGTAACGGAAAAGTATAGAGGCTTGTAGAGAATTATCCAATGAAGAATTTCATGTATCGCACATATGGATTTGACACCCCTAACACTCCCCCACGAGTCCCTGAAAACTATCCTTAAAACCAAAAATATCAATTCTTCATAAAAACGACCTTTTGAGCACTGTATTCTCATCTTTTTTTACCAGCAATTATTTATATTGGTCTAGTGGTATATTTATTAACATCTCTTGATTGATTTTTAATTATTTGAAAAAATGGAATTTGTTTAAATAATTTTTTTTGGAAATTCATTTTTTTTATTTAAAAATATTTTCCAATACCATAAAAAATAAATTAGTATTGATTTTCAACAACCTTTAATTTGTTTAAACAATAGTTTTTCCACGAAATTTGCAAATTTTTCTTCATTGTTTCAACAATTAAGTCTTAATTCTCAAAAGGAACATATAATATTTGAATAAGTTTCGAAACGTATTCGAGAAATATTTCTCCTAAGAGACATCGTCGACACTTTCGAGTATGCCCGTGGGCTTATCATCAGCACAAATCCATGCACCTGTGTATAATTTTATACCTGTCCTCCCCGTTTACGAACGGAAGTTTCCATTTCATTTTGAATTTTTACATTCTCATCCTAATGAGAAAGTATTGGTTTTATGTAAAATTTGACTTTGTCGGTTTTCATCAATTCTCCACGTTTTGAGACCCCCTGAGCTAGAAAAAACGATTTTTATCAAGGTGCTTGTCTGTCTGTATTATTTTTGTAGTCTGTCTGTAGTCTGTCTGAAGTCTGTCTGTCTGTAGGCACGATAACTTTCGAAAAAATGATCAGATTTGTATTGAGCTTTGGTACATTTCTTCAAGCCCTAAGAGAAAAGAACAAGTTCTTTAGCCAGCTATTTTTGATAAAAATTCAAAAAAGTTAGAGCACTTTCAAAATTTTTGAAATCTTTTTTTTTTTGAAACATAATTTCAAAAATTTTATTTTATGTATACGACTTTTTCCGATAAAAAGAAAACTATCAGAGTTATAGCATTTTCAAATCCAAAAAAACTAACTGAAATCAACATTTTAACCCAAACAACGTATGATATGAAAAAAGGCATGGAAAGAAAAACGTTGCTTTTTGCAAGCCCTACAAGATTATTATAGCAACTTTTTGAATTTTTTTGAAAAATCAAAACTTCAAATTTTGATCCCATGAAACATATAAAAAATAAAATAAAAAATTTCATTTTGCTTCCAGACTATGCAAGATACATAAAAGATGATTCAACAGAAATTATCTATTCAAGAAAGATACACAAATTTGTTGTTAATTATTTTTTTATAGGAAACGTAGTTTTTGTTTTAATCGTGAAAAATGGCATTACAAAATAATCGAAAAATCAAATTTTTTCATTTTTTTATGTACAAAAATTTCAATATAGTTTTCTGTGAATAAAACAAACACTGTTTGACTAGAAACGGAATTTTCGATTTTTAGTAGCATTTTCAGTAAGTTAAACCAAAACTGGTTCTTAAGAAATTAAGCGTTTTTCTTTGGACTTCAAAAAAGTGTGTGGGTATTGTAATGAGAATGTGTTCCTTAAGGCCGATAGATCCTTAAGTAAATAAACTTCCTTTTTAATATAAAATAAAAGCAAATTTTGACAATCACTTAAAACGTAGAAGTTTTGTCTATTTGATAATTTTTTCATGTAAATTTCTTCTTTTTATCTTAGCCGAGCGCGATGTGCGTAAACCGAAAAATGCCGAGCGCGAAGCGCGAGGCAAAAAGTATCCGAGCGCGTAGCCCGAGGTACATACATCAGCGAGCGCGAAGCGCGAGGAAAATATAATATCGAGCGGTTGAAGAGTATATGAAAAAGTTCCCAGATAGCAAAAAAAACAACATTATGTCGCGACACAGTGATATACAATATAGATTAAGATTATGTAAGAAAAAAGCGCACAAATTGAATTTGTGGAAACAAGGAATGGTTTCTTGAATAATAAAGGTGAAATGTAAATGCGGAAATTCATTATTATACAACCTTGATTATTAGTTGAATATAAATAATAATTTATTGGTTTAACAATTGAAAAATATTTGAAAATAAATGTATGTCACTCAACTATAATAAACTGCCAGTTCAACGAATTTTTGGAAAAAATATTGTTTAGACAAATGGAATTTGTGTATATATTTAAAAATCAATTAATCAATGTTGTTAAATGTTCCACTAGACCAACAATAATGAACATACACGAATTTTTGAAGAAAAAAATTATTTAAACAAATTCCATTTGTTTAAATATTTAAAAATTAATAAATTATTGGTTATAAATATTCCAGTAAACCAATAGTAATAATTTTTTGGAAAAAAACGAAATTTCAACAACAAAAATTATTTGAACAATTCCATTTGTTTAAATAATTGAAAATTAATTTAGCGATGTTGATAAATATTCCACTAGACCAATACAAATGATGTTAGGTAAAAAAAGACGAGAATACAGTGCCCGAAAGGTCGTTTTTATGGAGAATTGATATTTTTGGTTTTATGGGTAGTTTTCAGGGACTCGTTGGGGTATGTTAGGGGTGTCAAACCCATTACCCATATGTCCGATACACGAAATTCTTGGCTAGATAATTCACTACAAGCCTCTATACTTTCCCGTCACATTTTTTCAAAAACTGAAAAAAGTGATTTTCCCCATACATTTTACATGGGAGACTTCAAGTCACAATTGGCAGCAGTTAAATTCGATAAAACGAAAAAACCAAAATGAGGGATTCTCTTTTTCCGGATTTGGAACAAAATGGGGTGGGGATCGTTGCCCTCTAGCATTTTTGAGCCACCCTAATGTACAGTGCTCCTTCCGAAGATGATCAGCTTGTCTGACCATAAGAACTACAGGCCAATAACTTGCCTGAACACGCGTATCAGGATGTCGGGAGAACCTGCCCATCGATAAATGTGTCTACAAAGTCGCAGCATCCAATCAGCGCTGCTTATCGATAGCCTAGATTAAATATCGGAAAGCTTTTAATTTAACCTCCCATCGACATCGTGAGTTGCATAGAGACATTGATGTCCCTTTGGAAAACCAGATTTACTATTTCATCTGGAAAACATCGTGTGATTTCTAGCATCGTCACCTTTCAGCGATGCGACTTTCAGGGCGACACAATGAGTTCTCTCCTGTTTTACCTCATATTATTGTAATTACATCGCAAACTTCGCCATTCCCAAGGGTACTTCTGCGGCAAACCCGGATGTCGAAAGCATAGGGCCACTCATGTATTTTACATGGATGATCTCAAGATTTATGCTAGAAAGAAAAAGCAACTAGATCTAGCTCTAGGGATTGTCGAGAAATATTCTCGGGAGATTGGAATAGAGTTTGGGTTAGAAAAATGCGTAAAAGTTAATTTTGAGTGAAAAAAAACTTAATGGCATCCCCGAAGACGTCCAACTCGTCGAAAGAAGCGCTATACGACACCCTGGCACTGGAGAGACCTTTACATACCTGGGCGTGCCAAAGAGCCGCATTCAGGACGTAGTATCTATAAAGAATGTTCCGAAGTGACGGTGAGGAACAAAGTATCTGCAAGATACATGCTTACCATCTCGTTAGTACTCCATTCATTTAGAATGGTTTCATGGACGAAGCACGAGCTCAGATAGCTCGGAATCGGGCTAAGATAGGTTATGCACATGAACAAAAGCATGCACATTAAGTCGTGGGTTCCGCGACATCACATCGCATGCTGGCAAGATGGTTGCGAAATACTGAATCTCAAATGTCTTTACAACAGGATTATTCTGGGTACAGCCCATATAGTCGCGAATGGACGAGACAGTCTTCTTAAATTGGCCGCGAAACACGAAGAAGTGGGCAAAGGAGCGTTCAAGTGCAAAGCAGCGGAAGAGGCTGCTGGAACAATTGGCCTTGACTTCGATATCAGGGTGAGCAAAATGCATCAACATTATCCATCTCGAGTACTCACTTTCGAAGACCTTGGTAGAGAAAGCACATAAAAAAACTTCGACGAACAGCTTATCGCCAAGAGAATGCACAGCATCTTCCACAGAAACGTGAAGAATCAATCGACGTCATATGAGCTAACGCTTGCTCTCTTTAAATCACGCAGTAATAATAAGAAGACCGATCTCCGTACATTCATTCTGACTGCGGTAACTGTACGTCTATTGCCGAGCTCAGACGTTTCTAATCAGCACCTGCGCACTGTGATCTGCTATCTCCTTTTCTCCCGCGAGAAGTGTGCGAGTGAGCGCCAGTCAATGCGTGTCCATGACAACCATTCCGTGATGAAAATAACGCTAGCAAATTGAGGTTATATGAATGTTTTGCAACTTATGGCAAAAGTTTTTGCAAAGTTAATGAGTGCAATTTTGAAAATCAAATAATCAAGTGCAAAATTGGCGTCTTGTGTTCCCAAGTACCAAACATCCTACTGGAACAAAAGTACGGAGGGAATGACACTTTGGTGTACATTTTCGGAAATTTGGAACATAAATTTTAGGAGCTTTTTGAGCATTTTCAAAAGTTTAACATGAACGAGAAAAATTATTTAGATCCCTAGAAAAACAAAAAATGATTTTTATTTTGAAAAATCAATTTTAAGAGAATATTTATAAAGATTTTCCGAATTATACAAAAAATAATATGGTAGATTTTAAGGCAATTTTGTTTATTTTGCTCGATTAATTCTAATTACTATTTTCCAACCGAGTAAGTCATGCCTACCCAGAAAGGAAAATGGCTTAATGGTATAATAATAATAATTAAAAGTTTCAGAAACAATCTGCATAATTTAAAAAAATATCTAGAAGATTTGAATAAATTTAAAAGATAATTTCAAATTTGAAAATATTTAAAAAAATTTAATGTAGAATGTAACTTTTGAAGTTT
The DNA here is from genome assembly GCA_932178445.1 of Andricus quercusramuli. Classification (NCBI taxonomy): domain Eukaryota; kingdom Metazoa; phylum Arthropoda; class Insecta; order Hymenoptera; family Cynipidae; genus Andricus; species Andricus quercusramuli. The sequence goes on from CAKNXH010060222.1 coordinate 83,444, forward strand.
CTGGAATAGAATTTCAAAGCTTTTTAAGGATTTTCAAAAATGTCATGATAATAAAAAATTTTATTTCAGATTACTGCGAGAATTTGAAGTGATTTTTAATTTAAAAAAATTTGTAAGAGAATATTTAAAAACATTGCAAACAAATTTTAGTGTATAAATAACAATTGAACAATTATTAATTTATAAAGACATAAAATTAACATAATTTAACTTCTAATTTTAAAAGTGTTCACTTAAATATTAATAATATTTATGGGAACGTGACCTCAGTTTTCAGTTGTCATTAAACACGGCGCTCATTCGCACACTTCTCGCGGGAGAAAAGGAGATAGCAGATCACAGTGCGCAGGACCGAATGGCCATGATGTGCTAATTAGAAACGTCTGAGCTCGACAATAAATGTACAGTTACCGCAGTCAAAACTCGTGACGCTTTCTACAGCATGATCGGTCTCCTTATTATTACTCCCTGCTTCAAATCATCTACATTGAAGTCGGGCACGGAGGGTTTCATTTGTGCTTGACAAATGGTGTAATTTGCACTTTAGCATATTGTCGCCACATTTTGAGCCAAGACATTCTCCGTCATAGATACAGAGCGTGTCATGCATACCTCGAGCACCTAGGACCATACTATTCGGTTGTTCTACCTATACGAGAAATTTTCGTACATCCAAAGGCACAATGCGGCACTAAGAGTGCTTCATTACCATATCTGTCACTCTGACGGCATTAACCCTGATTTCGCTTCGCTAAATGCTTATAGGGAAATAGAGTCAATTTTCGAGAATGAGAAGTGGCGCATATACTGGAACTTCATAACCTCGACAATTGTTTGTTCTGGCTCTCTCGAGAGAAAAGGATGTGGGAGGTCTGGGGAAGGGGGGAGGCAAGAGTGGAGTACTGTTTGGAGGAGTGCGTGGAAGTGGAAAGAAGTGAGATAAGCATGGAGGTATTGTTGCATGAAAAGGGGGAAAAAAGGCAGTAGCATGGGTGAAGGGAGTGTTGGGTGAGATGGAGATGAAGAGAAGGAAGGAGGAAGAGGAATGGAGACGGAAAGATTGTAAATAGGAGAGAAAGTTGATATAAGGAAGATGTAAATATTGTAAATAGTAGATAAGTAGTAGGTTTTAGAGAGAAAACAGAGGTTGGCAAGCGAGGCAATGCGAAACAGTAGGGACATGCGAACGAGGCGAGGCGAAGCGAGGAAGGCAAGGTGATAAGAGCGTGCGGCGTAGAGATAAGGAATGGATGGATGTTAGTTTTTAAGGGTTTGTTTTAAGAAGATTCTGTGAAAATGGAAGTGTGAGCAAGTCAATTTTTTAAGGCCAGCAGGCTGAAAAATAAACGTTTATCTATCTATCTAGATCTCCTTGACTTCGTGAAACGAACTATCTTCATTATCGAGTTTTTGGTACCAGCCAAAAAGAACATCACAGCCAAAGAGAATGAAATGGAAGAGATGTACGAAGTCCCTACAAGGGAGTTGCAACGGGTATACCCGGAATATTCTGTTAGGCTTGTCGTACTAATCATCAGTGCTGTTGGAGGTGCCAAGTTTTTACTGATTAATAGCCTGGAAAGCATCCCTGCGTGTCAACGAAGTGCTAATACAATCGCGGGGAAGCAGAAGGTGGTCATGAGACGTGGTTACAGCTGAAATATTACCGTGATTTCGCTGGAAGCGGGTGTCATTCTACAAAATTGCACCCGCTCCGTACGAAACAGAAATAATTTTGGAGAATATGAAGTTCCACTATATAAGGCACTTCTCATTTTCGACAAATAACTTTATTTCCTATTATCGGGAATGTCTTGGCTTGAAATTTGGCGACGGTATGCTAAAGAGGATGCTGTGCATCATCTTGTCGAGAAACCGTTCGCGGAAGTTTTCCTCCTGTGTTTTATAGGTCTGAACCTTCAGGAGTGAGTACTCGTGATGGACGTTCCATATTCCGCGATCACCTTGACGGCGTGAGATGTAAAGTCGCGAAACGGAAGAATTGAGATGCATGCTTTTGTTCATGTGCATAACCTTTCGTGACCCAATATCGAGGGATTTGAGCTTGTCCTTCGTCAATGGAACCACTCCAAATAAATAGAGTATTACCGGGACGGCAAACATGTTCGTTGCAGAAACTTTGCTCCTCGCCGACAGTTCGGAAGACCAAATCTGTCAGAAGAGACGTTTTTATCTGCATCGGAGAAGATCCTTCATAGATATCAGATTCTGAATGCGGCTCTGTGGTATGCCCAGGTCTCTTCAGCGCCAAGGTATCGTATAGCGCTTCTGTCGGCGAGCTCAGGATCTTCACGGATGTCATTAATTTGTCCTCTCTTTAATGGACCTTGGCGCATTTTTCTAAACCAAACTCCATACCAATATCCCGAGTGTATTTCTCGACAATCCCTAAAGCTAGATATAGTCGCCCTAAAAGAAACCTCTCTGAAAGGTAACGTTGTTAGTTGTCACACGATGCTGCGTCTTTGCAGGCACATCTATCGATAAGCAGGCTCTTCCGCCATCATTGCTACGCCTTTCTTTGAGCCGCATTGTTCGTTCATCTTTTGGCACACAGGTCCGATTGTTCGAGCAATCCTATCATTTAGAATAGCTGTGAAGATATTATACAGTGTTTTCAGACAAGTTATTGACCTGTAATTCTTAGGGTCAGATAAGTTGCTCATTTTCAGCAAAAGAGCTGTGCGCCCTTCCACCGACCACTCCGAAAAAAGCCCTCTGAGTTTAGAAATCAGGTGAAAATGCGGGCCAGATGCTGGTGGGCTAAAGAAAACTTGTTCCACCAGAAAGTCTTGATACCATCTGGCCCCGAGGCGGAATAGTTCTTCATGTCTCTTCATAAGTTTTTTACCTCCTCGGTAGTGATAGGTGGGTTTCCTTCTAAGGTTTTATAAGGGCACTGTATAGCTCTTCGAGGCTTCCTATGTTCTTCGTGTCTTGCTAGACTTAGTAGACTACTCTCCAAAATGCCTTGACCTCTTCTTGTTTGGGCGGATGGTAGATAGTAACTGGAAGGTCTTGGATGAGTCGAGATGGTTCAAGGAAAAACTGTTGATTTTCTATGACCTACCTCTATCTCCGCTCTAGACTTCTCCTAGCGTTGGATAGCACCCATATTCTCTCAACAATATGCTGCCTGATGGTCAGTAACTTTGACTTGTCGAGTTTGTGATGACGGATCCGCAGTTCTCACGCAAACTGTACGTACTGTCTTGCTCAGCCTATCTTTTTGCTGAGTGAATGCATTTGTCTTTTGGTCTAATGATCATCCCTTCGTTTTTTTTACGCGTCGCATCCGCCAAAGTTCTCGCTGCGTTATACAGACTACAATTGATAGTCCAGAGGTCGGATTTTTCGGAAAAATCTCCACGAAGCTCGTCATCCAGTTCAGCCAGATCTTTGGGCTTGAGAGAAAGCTGGTTGTTGATATTTCTTCTTGTCCTAAAGCATCGGTTTTTCTTTATTCGATCCCTGCCCGTGGTTGGTTGCAGTGTCGCCTCTCTTTTTCTTTTGCCAGATTGTTCTGGCTGCTGTTGAGCAAGCGCTTCGCTTATACCACCCCTTTTCGGAGTTCCTCGGCACGGTTTCGCAGATGCTGATGCGAAAAATGCGAGAGCTCTGGGTGTTTCTCGCACCACAGAGCATGCAGTCTCGTCATGAAACCTTCTCGTTTAGGGGCCGTACTGGTATTGTAGCACTTCAGCAGATCGTCCCTTAGTTGATCCGTCTACTCAAATGTATTGAGATTCTGCTGGTCTATTGCACTCACTCTGTCTTGATAGGCTCCCCCAACTCTAGTGTAGTTGGTATTGTTGCCCGACCTATCATTGGAAGCCCAGCTCATTCGATAGTTTTAACCGCACTTGCATCTATATATGGTGTAATCAATGTTGTTCCCATGTGTAGCTTGGCGAAAGGGTTCAACCATCCTTGTAGAGTCCTCGATGCAAGGATAAGACTTCATACTGTGAGAGGTATTCCGGTATCCAGACACTAGAGTTATGTTACACTTCGGCTGCGCACTAGAAGTATGTGGTATATTAGGTTGCACACTAGAGTAAATGTCGCGCAGTAGTAAACTTCTGTGGCATTAGTTGTTGAGCACTAGATTGATATCGCACTTCCAAAGGCGCAGTAGGCCTATGTGGCATTGGTGGTAGCGCACCAGAGTTATGTCGCACTTTCGGCTGCGCAGTATAAGTTTGTGGTATATCAGGTTACGCAATATAGTTATGAAGCATTACCGGCTGCGCAGTAGAGTTTTGTGGCATTTTTAGTTGCGCAACAGAATTATGTCGCACATCTAGCTGAGCAGTAAACTTCTGTGGCATTCGTAGTTGCCCACCAGAATTATGTCGCACTTCCAGATGCGCAGTAGAGATATGTGTCATTGGTGATTACACAGCAGAGTTATGTTGCACTTCTGGATGCGCAGTGGACTGCTTCAGGTATGTAATTTAATAGTGCGCAACTAAAAATGCCACAGAATAATGCGCAGCTGAAGTTACAACACATATATAGTGCACAACCACGAATGTCATATAAGTCCACTGCGTGTCCGGAATTGCAACCTAGCTTCAATGTGCAAATAAAAATGCTGCAGAAGTCTAATACAAAATCGGAAGAGCGACAAAACGCGAGTGCGTATCCAGAAGTGCAACATGATTCTCGTGCGCTACCACAAATGCTACAAAAGTCTACTGCGCAGCAAAAAGCGCGACGTAACTTTGGTGTGCAACAACAAATGCCACAAAAGTCTACTGCGTAGCCAGAAGTGCTATGTAACTTGAGTGCGCAACCAGCAATGCGACATAAATCTACTGTTCAGTCGGAAGTCCAGCATAACTCTAGTGCGTAAATAAATATATCACATACTTCTGCTGCGCAGGCGGAAGTGCGAAATAACTTTGGTGCGCAACCACAAGAGCTACGTAAGTCTACTGCGCATTTGGAAGTACAAACCCATATGAAATTATTTTTCGGGTCGGGTCTACTAGAGGCCCGATCAGAATAATACCACATCGGGTATTTGAGAAACCCGGACATAAATTTTTGAATCGGGTCTGCTAATGTAACCTGCTGAATCGGCACCCGAGAATATCGGTCCGATTTGGGGTCTTGTACATCTCTGTTCCCCGAAGAAGATATAGTTATACACCTAGTGCCAAGATTGGACTTTCCGAGATTTTCGTGCTCGACGCTTGACCGATTCCGGACATAGAGCTTAGCGGCCTCAAAAGTATATTTCTGAAATTCGACCAAGTCTGTTACCTCTGAACTTTTCCGCTTGTTTATAATGTAAGGACATCTGTCTATTAACTCCAAATTTAATCTGGTAATCTCTGCCGTTAATACAGAATTATAAAAAAAACCTTTTGGCAGTATTCTCAACATTGGATGTACCTGAGCCTTGTTTTACGACACCGACTATCAACCCAGCTTTATTATTATTATTTTTTTTAAATTAGGAGCATGGTGTAATTTGCATTTTGTCTTTACCGCTGTTATCCTTACACAGGGGCCGTGAGTGTTGGAGGTGACAACAGTCGCCTCTGGATGCTTTCTTAGAGCTACCATGTATCACGCCATAGGTTCTTAGTCACTTGCTTCCTGACGTTCTAGGTAGTTTCTCACAATGCGACAGGTGTTTAATAAAACCGCCTTCTGAGCTGCCGCCAGTACCCTACTGACTCCTAAATTTTCAAGATGTTCAGTGCATCTTTCGTGCACATTGCCTGTAGACGAAATCACAATAGGATGAATAGATGCATGTTTTACATTCCTCCATATTGCCTTTACTTCATGCCTCAGCTCGCTATACTTATGCATCTTGGTTGTGTAGGTTGCCTGCAAATTTCGGTTACGCGGGCAGGCAATATCGATGATGTAGACTCTTCCACCTTTTTTCTCTCGCATCACGATGTCAGGTCGATTGGCTCGGATGTAATGATCCGTCTGCATAGTCACATCCCAATATAAAATGTAATCTTCATTTTCTAAAACGGGCATTGGAATGTATCTATAGAAAGGCATCCATGCTGTTAAGAGTCCTAGATTTAGGGCAAGTTGTTGATGTATAATGCCTGCCACATCATTATGTCTGTGCGTATATTCTCTTTGAGCCATTACGCGACAAACGTAAATAATGTGCTCGATGGATTCGTTGGTATCTCCACATAATCGGCACAGACCAACCACGTCTTGATGTAACACGTGTTTGCGATAATTCCAGGTGCTGACAACCCTATTCTGGATCGCAATGAAGAATCCTTCCGTTTCTGGATACAGGACTCCCTTTCTCAGCCAAATATTGGATGCCTCACTATCCACTTCATATTGATCTAACGTTTTGGGGTGTTCGCCGTGGATGGCTTTTTGTCTCCACTGCGTTTCTAATTCTTCTATGGTTTCTGCCCTAATATTCAAAGCCTCCTCTGAGAACAAATTTAAGGGCGTGTAGTCAAGATCCGCTTTAAGAATGGTGTTGTAAAGCGTAACATCTCGCTTGCTGTTAAAATAGTCTCGCAACTGTATAACTTGTGACTCGCACAGTTTTCTGACATCTACAATGCCCCTGCCTCCTCTATATCGTGGTAGAACTACCCTTTCAATCGCCGAATTACTGTGGTGCATTCGGTGTTTCGTCATTTCTACGCGAATGATTCTGTTTAATCGTTCGAGGTCGGTGTTCGACCATTTGATGAGCCCAAAGGAGTACGTGAGGACAGGGATGGCATAGGTGTTGATTGCCCTGATCTTGCTTGCCGAGTTAAGTGAACTCTTCAGAACCAATCTGAGACCTGCAGTTAAGGCAGTCGTTAGGCTTTTCTTAACTATCGTATGCTGAATACCCTTCGATTTAAGAATACCCAGGTATTTATATGACTCACCCTCAGCCATTGCCTCGATGTCATTACCGAGATCCTCCTCTATCTCTGCGGTCCCTAATTCTCTTATGGTTAAATGCACTGTTCGGCATTTATCTGTTCCAAACTCCACGTGGATATCATTGGAAAACTGCTTTGTAACATCAATCACTTGCTGCAGTTTCTCGTCCGAACTAGCGTATAGCTTCAGGTCATCCATGTATTGAAGATGGGTCACTTGATGACCAACCTCGTTATCATTTAGTCGGAACCCATGAGACATGCTATTTAGTGTTTTGCTCAGTGGGTTCAACGCTAAACGGAACCATAATGCACTGTGGGAGTCTCATTGGAATATACCCGTCGTAATGCGTATTGATCTAGATATCCTTGGTTGTCGATGACCAAAATACTTGATTTTTGTACCCTGAAGCATCATCGCACGACTTACTAAGTCAATGATGCGTGGACAAATTTTGTATACTTTTAAGACTTTAGGCAAATAGTCACGTGGTACGGAAGGAAACGCTTGCTTGTAGTCAATGTATGCCATGTGCAAGTTCCTTTGGTGTTTACGAGCTTGCGTCATGGCAACAGCGTCTATGGTGACTATCGGTCGAAATTCAGATGGATTTTCAGCCTCTGGTTTTTAAGGCAACATATACGTAGCACCCTGCAGCATAAAGCCTGGCCGCAGATCTGGATGTTCGATGATCTTCTGAAAACACCGTGCCAACGCAGGATGCTAACTAGTCAGGTACTTATACCAGAAATTGTGCACCATGTCCGGACCTGAAGCTTTCCAGTTAATTACTTTTTTCAAAACCGCTGAAACATCTAAAGATGTGATGTTCGTCAGCTCCATTTCAGGGTTATTGCTTGCTCTTGCTTTCTCTAGTTGGAACGACGTAGTGTTCAAACTGCTTCTGTTAGTTTTTCCCCAGACATCTGATCAATAGTTAGTCATGTCTTCCAATTGAGGGACTTCGGTGTCTTGCTGTTTATTTTGCTTTACCGTCAGTTCACGATAGAACCTTCTTTCATCTGCCTGAAAGGTTCGATTTGGTGGCCTTCTTGCAGTACTTTGCTTGTATCAACGCAGTCTAGCAGTAATAACATCAAATATGTACCGTTGGGAGTCTATAATTTCATCCAATATTGCTGGTGTCAATGTCTCGATGTACCGAGGATGGATGATTTTAAGAACATGGTGTATCAGCTTTCTGGTCCGATTTCCTTTCTTATATTGAGTCATTCGACCCAACTTACACCTTACTTTGCTGACATCCATATCCAACCTGATCTTCCATGGTGGATCTTGCTCCCATACTGGGGCAAAGGCTGCATTTATTGGCCTAGTTCTGCGGCCTAGCGTTCTAACGGTTGCCACAGCTGCACAGTATACAAGAGTTTGCACCTCTGAAGCATTTTGTGTTGCGTTCAAATGCATAGGTAAAACCTTGCTGTTCAGGTATTCTATTAGTGCCTGCAGATCATTTGTGACGTTTATCTTGGGCAGTGAGTGCCTTTTTGTTGGCTCTACATGCCAGAACTCTAGGAAAGCATGACTGAAATTCCTTTCAAGGTACTGTAGTTTTTCTGGGACTTCGCTGTTCAGATCATCGTTTATAATGTCCGGATGTGGTTCTAGTGGATCCGGTGCTTGATGTTCATTATCCCTAGCACCTATGCTTTCAGCTTCAATCAAGTCTTCGTTGTCCACATCTTCCAATGGAAGTTCATCAATAGGAAGCTGCTGTTCCACTTCCATTTCGATGGCAGCTACTCCAACTGCCGAAAGCAATCTGTTTACAAATATTGAGCGTTTTTGATCTAATAGATTCTGCTCATTTCTTCTTGTGGCTAGTTCTGGGTACTTAAGTATGAAAAGTCAATGATGTTCTCTCCTTACACTTTGCCAACTATTCTTTGCCAAAAAAAAAAGGGCATCACATCTCTGTTCATATGGTATGTCCATTTTAATCGCCTCCTTGGCTGTTAAACCTGTGCTTCTGGCACTGGTTTTATTAGGCCATCTACCTCCGGAGGATGTGGTGGTGCTGGATCATCGCCAGGTTGAGGAGGAACATCAATTGCCGCTGCTTGTTCGTGTGACGCGGTTTCCTCTAACTACTCTTCATTCTCTGCCTGTCTGGCATGTGAAACCCTGTCAGTAGCAATGCTACGGCCAACATAGCCGTAAAATTCATTAAGGGAAAGCTCAAGCCCTACCGCGACGACAACGCGAGAACACCTTCGATAGGGATATTATTATAATAATTATTATTATTAGAGAAGTTTTAGGCTCCGGAAGCTACGATCATGGTTCCTTGAAGAAACCAATCCTGAAGCTACTGAAACGTATACGTCATCCGCTTCTGCTCCTTTTGTCCTAGAAGATAAGCAAGAGCGGGAAATTTACGCGTGACAACATCGGGCAACACTGTTCCTTGGAGTCAGGTCTCTAGCCGCAGATGACCTTACGCGACAGACAAGACAGTTGGAGATGAAGGTTTCACCTCTGGATACTATTTTAGAGCTACCAATCTTTGTAGAATTTGAGAGGAACAGCGTTGACGGACCAGATGGAGTGATCCCAGGAGAACAACCTTTTGCATCCGGTTCGCGATGAAATGAGCCTGACTCCGGCAAGCCGGAATCTTGTTGAGTAAGCTGCTAAATGAAGCTTTCATAACTCCAAGACAGCCGAGTATGAGAATTTTAAGATGGGCTTTGTAGCCTTGGTACAGCCTACTCAGCTCGAAAAGAAGTGCTTGATATTTCACCCGTTTTTCTCCCTCCTTTGTCGTGATATTAACATTGGCTGGTACCGAAAATTCTATCACGTAAATGATCTTGTTCTTCAGATCTTGGAGGACAATGTGAGGCTTCGTAGCACTGATACGTTGAGTGGTGCAGAATGAGAAATTCCTGTAGATCTTACACTGATCATTCTCCACAAAGGACTCGAGTTCCCCCTGGGCGTATGGCAAGACGGGCAACATATCAACACTATAGCAATGTCTAAGATGGTAATATAACACTTTGAGAGCTGCATTGTGTCTCTCTATGTACGCGTAGCGTGCATATCTAGAGCATCCACTGAGAACATGTCCAAGTGTTTCTGGCTCTTGCTTGCACGCTCGGCAGTTCGTATCGCGTACAGGTACATTCATTATGCGCTCGCGGTAAACTAAGGTGTCTATGACGCCGTCTTGACAGGTAAGAAGAAATCCCTCGGTCTCCGATCTCAATTCAGCAGACTTGAGAAACATGTTGGACAGACCCATCGAGAGCTCTTCTCTACGTATGATGCCGTAAAACTTACCATGAAGGGGTTTGTCAGCATGTTCTCTTAGTTGGAGCGTATGTTCTGCTTCCTGTATACGACTTTTGACCACCAGAGGTGTTATTGATGCTAGGCCATGTGTAGTGTCGCTGGAATTAAATGGGAGTCCAAGCTCCTCTGCGGTCCTATCTGCTGCATGGTATAGAAACGCCGCAGCATTGGCGACTCAATGTTGATGTGCGAGTCGCATAAAGGAATCCGTGCTTTTTAGAACTGAGCAGGCAGTAGCCAGAACTGTTCTTGGATGAAGACACTCTAAGCTTAGCAAGCCTCTACCCCCTTTATTGCGAGGGAGATATATTCGAGGTACGGAAGATCTAGGATGAAGACTTCTTTGTATTGTCATCATCTTTCGTGTGCTTCGATCAAGTTGCTTTAACTCATCGACGTTCCATTTTACTGCACCAAACGTGTAGAGCAGTATAGGAACGGCCAGCATATTGATCGCCATGATCTTATTCTTTCCAGATAATTCCGAAGCCCAAATTTTTCTGAGAATTTAGCGATACCTTTTTCCAAGAGCCGTTTTCAAGTTATGCACATTTTGGGTTTCCGCTTGCGGTATTCCAAGATATGTATATGTTTCTCCAATACCAAGATGTTGAATGGTATTTCCGCCTATGAGTTGAAAATTCTGATCGTCACGGGATGATGTAGTTTCTAGTCTTCCTTGCTGTAGGTGGACGCAGGCACATTTGTCCAGTCCGAAGCTCATGCCAATCGCTTTAGAATACCTACTTACCGCATCTACAAGTATGTTATGGTCCTTTTTTGAGGAAGCAAAGAGTTTAAGGTCGTCCATGTATAAAAGGTGGTTGACCTTATATTCTCTTCTGTTCGGCGGGCCATATAGATATCCAGAGCTTTTGCCTCGGAGCACAATAGATAGGGGCAAGAGGGAGATGCAGAAAAGTATCGGACTTAGAGAGTCTCCTTGAAAGACCCCCATCTTATATGTGACGAAGCTTGTAGTCACTTGTCTTTTGTCAGATGTTATGACAAATCTTGTCCGCCACAAGAGCATAAGCTCTTTCATGCATCTCACTATTTTTGGACGCACCTCCATGCACTCAAGGAGCTTAATAAGTAGCTCATGGTTCGTGTTATCGAAGGCCTTACGGTAATCAATCCAAGCCATGGACAGATTGTGTCGATACCTGCTCGAGTCCTGGGTGATACACCTGTCTATTAACAGGTTCTCCCTGCAACCTGTCAGCCCTCTCTTGCATCCACGTTGTTCGACTATTACACTCCATACCGGCTCGATAGATGTTCATATCCTCTATTTGAGGATGCCAGTGCATAGCTTGTAGCTGGTGTTTAAACAAGCTATGGGTCTGTAGTTCTTTGGACTTGACAAATCTCCGGTCTTAGGGATCAATACCGTGCGTCCTTCCACTAGCCACTGCGGGACGGGTTGTTCTCCGTTTAAGAAAGTAGTAAATATATGAGCTAGATGTTGGTGCGTAGAAGTAAACTTTTTCCACCAGAAGTTGTTGTTTTCATCTGGCCCTGGCGCTGAAAAGTTCTTAGTTCTAGCGATAACTTTCTTCACTTCTTCAGCAGTAATTAGTGGAACTCTTCCTCTGGACCTTCTAACCTTTGCCTTTGACAAAAGTTACGAAAGAGTGATATATCAGAAGCGTCCTCATTTAGCTCATAAGTATCTCCATATACTTGCTCCCAGAAGACTTGAATCTGTTCTCGTCTAGGCGGATTTTTAACTACATATGACGCTTTATTGAACAGACGGGAAGTATTAGTAGAAAAGGTGGAATTTTCCTGAATCTACTTAACTCGCCGTTCAAGGCGCTGTTTCGCTGTTGAAAGCGATCTTATTTTTTTCGTCCAGTGCCACTTAATGGTCGTCAGTTTACACTTGTTCAGCGTGTGATTTTCTTTCTTCATGTTTCGAGCAAGTGCCCTAATTTTGGAGTGAACTTTTTATTTGATGTTATGTAGGTAATCACACACCGAACATTTGATGCATGCCGTCTCGTCGTTTGAATTTTGAACTAAAGCTGTGCAATATGCTCGCGTGTCTTACTCAGATGTACCGAAGTAACGTTACTTCTATCGTTGCTAAGCAGGGATACCGCCTTCTCGTAAACGACACAGTTCAGATTCCAGAGATTAACATCTTCGGGGAGAAAATCGCGGAGAGCACTATTAAATCGATGGTCTCGCGTTTGTCTGGGGCCATTGGCTGGTCGTCGCCTCGGTTCGTTCCTACTGCCACTCCCAACTCAACCATGGCCTCCATCCGAGAGAGGCCTATTGTGGGTGACACTGCGTGATACTTGTGTCGTAACCGCATAATCCGGTGCATTGGTGAGTTAGCCCAAAGCAACGCGGCTGACTGCAAGAGCCAGAGCTCTCGGGCGATGGAGTCACCATATCCCTACACATTATTATTATTATTTTAGAAGTTGTAAGCTCCGGAAGCTACGATCATGGTTCCTTAAAGAAACCAATTCCGAAGCTACTGGAACGTGTACGTCATCCACTTCTGCTCCTCCTGTCCTAGAAGGTAAGCTAGAGCGGGAAATTCACGCGTGATAACATCCGGCAACACTGTTCCTTGGAGTCAGGTCTCCAGCCGCGGATGACCTTACGCGGCAGACAAGACAGTTGGAGATGAAGGTTCCACCTCTGGATACTTTTTTAGAGCTACCAATCTTTGTAGAATATAAAGAGAAACAGTGTTGACGGACCAGATGGAGTGATCCTAGAAGAACAGACTTTTGGATCCGTTTCACGATGAAATGAGCCTGACGCTGGCAAGCCGGAATTTTGTTGAGTTGGCTGATGAATGAAGCTTTCATACCTCCAAGACAGCCGAGTATGAGAATTATAAGATGGACTTTGTAGCCTTGGTACAGCCTACTCAGCTCGAAAAGAAGTGCTTGATATTTCGCTCGTTTTTCTCCCTCCTTTGCCGTGATATTACCATCAGCTGGTGCCAAGAATTCAATCACGTAGATGATCTTGTTCTTCAGATCTTGGAGGAAAATATCAGGCTTCGTAGCACTGATACGTTGAGTTGAGTGGTGGAGAATGAGAAATTCCAGTAGATCTTACACTGGACTCGAGTTCCCCCTGGGCGTATGGCAAGACGGGCAATAGATAAACACCATAGAAATGCCTAAGATGGTAATATAACACTTTTAGAGCCTGCATATTTAGAGCATCCACTGAGAACATGTCCGAATGCTTCTGGCTCTTGCTTGCACGCTCGGCATTTGGTATCGCTAACAGGTACATTCACTATGCGCTCACGGTAAACTAAGGTGTCTATAACGCCGTCTTGAGAGGCAAAAATAAATCCCTCAGTCTCCGATCTCAATCCAGCAGACTTCAGGAACATGTTGGACAGATCCATCGAGAGCTCTTCTCTACGTATGATGCCGTAGAAGTTACCATGAAGGGGTTTGTCAGCATATTCTCTTAGTAGGAGCGTATGTTCTGCTTCCTGTATACGACTTTCGAGCACCAGAGGTGTTAGCGATGCTAGGCCATGTGTAGTGTCACTGGAATTAAATGGGAGGTCAAGCTCCTCTGTGGCCCTATCTGCGGCGTGGTATTTATTATTATTATTATATTATTATTATTATACCATTAAGCCATTTCCCTCTCGGGGTAGGCGTGACTTGCTCGGTTGGAAAAAAGTAAATAGGTATATAGGTATAAAGTGGGACGGTATAAGGGTATAAGGTAGATAGGTATATCGGTGTATAGTTGAGTAACAACTAGTATAGATGTTTTATATTGATCTGGAATTCTTGTGTTATTCATTGAAATGACACGTTCATTCCGTAACATCTGTCTAGCGATCACCCCAAGTGAGGAGCCTCACAAAATTGTTATGTATGGTTCCCCACTTGGGCCCATTAGTATCCAAGGTCTTTGTTTCAGGCGTCATTCACTATATTGTCTTATTATTCACTTAATTCACTCTTAATATTCACTATATTACAAAGTATTTGTCGTCACACTTTTCTGTCCTGGCATATTACTCTAGCTTCGTCCATGCATTTTTTCATGCAAGCTCTTGTGTTTCTGTGGCTTCATATGTCTCTTCGGATTAATGTCTCATTTACAGATTCAAAACATTCTTTCGCTGGTCTACCTCTGGGAATTCTGCCATTTACTTTACCTTTATACTCTTTATACACTTGCATTTTTAGGGGGAAATTTGTTTATTATAATTAAACGTTGAAATAATCAAATTATTTGCATTATGGGTGTCCCCTTTCGTTGATTGAAGATGATTTGCATTATATGCAAACCGTTGTTGAAGAGTAAATAATTATTTTGTGAACATTTTAGATAAATAAATTTTCTCATGCTTCAAGTAAACATATAATAAATAAAAAGAAGAAAATAGCAAAATCTCTAACTAGGGTGCTCTTTAAAATTTAGCGCAACGGTTGCACAATTTATATGAATACAATTTTTCAATTGAAGAATACAATATATCGATCTCATCTTCGAAACTATCAAAATATAAGAATAACATTTTTTTACTTCAGTTACATTTTCATCAATGTGTGGAGTAATCTGCTAGTATCGATAGACAGCCTTTATTTTTTCCGTGTTGAATGAAATATAAGTTTGACGCATCTGGTATTATAATGTAATTCTTATCTTGAACTATCTTTGTCTACACTATAATATGATATCCGTATCATAAATTGAAATCGATTTTGACCTATCACTTACGCTTTACGCATTTTTTATTGATAATAATAACAATAATGTTAATTTATGTTTGGAACGTTCCCAAGCGGCGGACATTTTACATCTCCCTGGAATGTTTCTAGAACGTTTCGCTGGAACGTTCCGAAAGTTCCCGTGGAACGTTCCGGAAACGTTCCAGGAACGTTCCGTGCTATCAGGGTTTGTTTTTTTATTTTGTAACGCTGAAAAAGCAACCTGTTGCAGTTACGGCCTGATCATTTAACGTAAATTTTAACGTGTTATTATAATTGCAACAGTTTACATATTTATTTTGCTTCTTTTAATAATTATAATGCCATATTACTTTCCCATTACGCTGTAGCGTAATGCTTGCGTTCAGCCGGTCCGCCAGGGACGGTTCTGGTTTTATTCATCGAAAATGCTTTTTAACAAAACAAAAATTCAATTGTCTAGTAAAACTATACGAGATATAAAAAAATGCCAGAGAATAAAATTGCTCATCTTAAAAAGATGAAAAAATTTTCCTGTAACCATTTTTTCTATGAGATTCATATTTTTCGTTTTAATCGTAAAATATGTTATTTAAAAAAATCCCATTTGCAGCCAAACTATGCAAACTACGAAAAAAAAAAAAAATGAAAATTGTTCACCCAAAAAAGATCTACAAATTGCTGTCAATCAATTCCTGGTAGGACGCATATTTTTTGTTTCAATCTTAAAAAATAGCATTAAAAATTTTTCAAATAAAGTTTGTGGAAAAACCACACAAGATACGAAAAAAATGGATAGACAGAAGTAGTTCATCCGAAAAAGATCTACACAATTTGTTATGAATTATTTTTTGATAGGAAGCGTTGTATTTTTTCAAATCGTGAATCATAGCATGAAAATTAAACAAATTCAATTGTTTGAAAGCCGACACCAGCTAAAATAAAATGTTTGAGAAAAAATTGTTCACCTAAATTGAATCTAAAAATTTACTTTTGACCTTTTTGATAGAACGCGCACCTGTTAAAATTATAAAAACAAGACAACAAAAATACATCTGTTTTAATAGCAATGCACATTATTAATTGTAATAATATACTTTAATTGTAATGATAAATTGCTCAGGGTAGCTGCGAATAAATATTAATGCCAAATAAGGAACAAATATTAAAGTAATCATGAAAAATGAAATTTGTAATTTATTTGGCAATATCTGAATAAGCAGTTCCTGACTGAGTTATGGAGAGTAATGTAATATACATTTAATTTAATGGAGTTGAGCTTGATATAGAAAATATCGCGTTTGATAGAAATGTTAATCGAGTGCGAAGCACAAGATACGTGATGAGAACTTCTTCGTTAAAGTCAAAGGAGCCTCAAAACGATAAAATTCACAATCACCAAATCACAGTTTTCGATGGTTTGACCCGAGGGATTAACAACTCGTGAAGTCAGGTGTACACCTTCACTGAAGTCACCGGCGAAAATTCACTTGAATTCACGTGTAGTCAATGAAATCACTTGAAGTCAGTGTACGCTCCATCGGTCGAGTTGTGAACCCTTCGGTTTGATCATTAATTTTAATAGGTCTCTGCTCAGATGTGGGGGAACTAAACAGACAGAGCGCCAAGTGCGAGATAAATATACACTCAACTTCCGATATAAGAACAGTTTCGGGGACGGCTTGCATTGGCCTTGATCCTAAGTTAGAAGAATCCGAACGTAAAGAGTCAGAGCCGTGTGGACCATTTCCTAACATTACGCAATAAACTCGCTTGAGTACCAGCGGACTGCCCACTTTGTCCCTACGCTCCTGTTTATGGCGAATGACTGAGCAGTTAGAGTGAGCAAGCCTCCCTCGCTCCGCACATCACCACATTCTAAGGCCACACGAGGTCAGTAGCTCTAGGAATATCGTAAATCGGTGGTCCTTATAACAGAAATTGAGTGTATTATCTAGCGCGAGCCGCCAAATGATAATGTGCCAGCGCAGAGGGCAGATTTTTTTCAATACATTTGTGTTCTGACTTTATGCAATTCTCCACGTTGATTTAGATTATGTTTTTAATTTAGCAATTAAACTTTTCCCTTGATAATACTTTGTTTTCCTTTTGAAACATTTTATTTCATCATCAGTTTTCCTGCTGTGGTATCAATGGAAGTAGTAACTACGGGACTTCCTGGTGGCGACTTCAAGAAGTTGGTCGAAGGGAGTTAGTGGTTCCACTAACCTGTTGCACGCTGAATAACATAATAGAAAAAGACGCCTTTCTCAACCCGGAGCCATCCAACGTCACACTTTGTCAGGCCTTGAATCCTGCTGAACATCAACATGCAAGACATGCTTCGGTAGCTATTACATAAATATAATACATAGTATTAAATCAATATAAAAATATACCATTTCAAGGTTTAGGAGTACCGTTATCACAGTTTTATGGATATTAGAAGCTCACAGAAATCGAATATTTTGAAAACAGTTGAAATTTTCCTAATGTTGGTTGAACTTATCAAACATAGCACTATTCATTGCAATTACGAACTAAAGTGATGCCAGAAATCAGCAGGGATGGATTGTGACGCGTGATTTAAGGTTTTCCACTCAAGTAAAATATTTGATAACATATATACTAGCATGATGTATATTTATCTCTGGAAATCAGGCCAAATGATAAACAATAAATGCATTTTTCCGAGTTCACGGCGCTCTCGGGCACACTAAACTACTTTTGTCCAGGGTATCAAACAAGCAGATTACAGAAATGTTTATAAGCCTGGCAATCCTACTAAAAGGCAAAATTTCGGAAATATTCCATTGCTTTCTCATAAAAGAAACTTTTTAATGTTAAAAATTTCAACAACAAAATTGTATTCGTTTTAATAAACATTTCTTAATTAAAGGATGTTCTAATTGATTGCTCGTGTGTGTGCTTGTACTTTTTTGTTAACGCGAAAACTTGAATACAGTTGTCGACAGATTGATGAACTTTGGAAGGCTTATTTTCATCACTCATATCTCAAATTTGGTACGAGAATTTCTAAGAGTACTGATGACATTGTTTTTAGCACTTTATATTATTTAAAAATGGGTTTTTATAGCTAAACTTTACTCAGATTTTATTGAAGATTCGAGCCCAGGACCTTTCGTTTGCCGAACGACTGCCCTACGAACTGAGCCACGGAGTGGTCTTGCAATCGAAAGGTCCTGGGGTTGAATCTCAGCGGAGATGAAAGACGTTTGGTTTTTCACAAAAAATTGTATTTCAGGGTGTTGGTTAAATCCGACTTAGAATTTTTGTCTTGATTGTTACGGCACTGACTCAATATATATATTTTCCCAAGTATTTGAGAACGAATGAAAGAAAATTTGTCAAATATCCGGGGTTTTTCGAGATCCTCGGATCAATACAATTTATAGGAATGAAGCCTTTTGCTGAGGCAATCATTATTTTTACGGAAATTATAAAGTTTTTGAAAGGGAGAAATCTGCGAATAGAAGAAGACAACATTTGAAAGGCGAGAACCGTTCGCAAATTTATTTTTTTACTCGCGTTTCTGGCATCACAGAAGCATTTTTAGAGGTCATCCTATATCCGAAGACCATAAGACTGTAGTTGTAAGCAGCAAAGCGAACACGGCAGGCAGACAAGCCATCAAATTCGCGCTCCGATGCTCTGAAGTCCGAACCTTATCGACCGCGAGTCCAGGCTTCGAGTCTCAGCCAGAGATAAGGCAGTTTTCAATTGAGAAATAAAAATAAAAAATGTGAAAAAATTGACTACAAAATATTGAAATATTTTTTGCAGACAGCATCTGCAAATGCACCAATTTTATAGGTAAACCAATTAATAATTGTATGTAAATTTGTAAATTTACCCAGTTTGAAATTATAACTTTGAAATCATGATTTGAATAGTTTGAAATTATAAATCATGAATTTATCAACCCACCCAGCAATAAATTTCAAAAACGCCAAATTCGAATTCTGAAATTTCCAAATTAAGCTTCCTGCAAATGTATTTATAAATTCCAAGTTTATCAATTCGCCCAACTATAAATTGCGATACTATAAAATTGTCCACACTGATAATTCCAATATTACAGAACTGGCAAGTGTTCACATTCCTTTATAATTTATAAATTTATCAAGTTACCCAGCAATAAATTCCAAAACCATCAAATTGAAATTCCGAAATTTCCAAATTAGGCCCTCTGCAAATTTATTTATAAATTCTAAGCTTATTAAGTCGCCCTACTATAAATTAATTATATCAAGCAGCCTGTAAAGTTGTATGAAAAACGTGTTACGTGGGTTATGAATAGCCTTGTAGTTAGAAGGAGGTGCGCGATCTCACAAGGAGAGTGCGCATAATGGGGGACACGGATTTTGATGATATTTGTGAGCGTAGAGGGCCTCATTAGAGATGAAAAAAAAAAATTTGCAGAGGGCCTAATTTGGAAGTTTCAGAATTCGAATTTGGTGTTTTTGAAATGTATTGCTGGGTGAGTTGATAAATTTATAATTGAGAATTAATAAATTATAATTTGTAATTTCAAAATATTTAAATTATACTTTCAATGTTATAATTTCAAACTGTGTAAAACAAATTTACATACAATCATTATATTGGTTTATGAATAAAATTGGTGCATTTGTAGATGCAGTCTGCAAAAACTATTTCATTATTTTGTAGACAATTTTATTCACATCTGTTATCTTTTTTTCTCAATCGAAAACTGCCTTATCTTTGGCTGAGACTCGAAGCCTGGAATCGCGGTCGATAAGGAAAGGCACCCAGATTTCGCGAGTGGCAAGGTTTGGTTCTGACTTGAGAGCATCGGAGCGCGAATTTGACAGCTGGTCTGCCTGACGTGCTTGCTTTTCTGCTCACAACTACAGTCTTATGGTCGTCACATACACTGGACATCTCAATTTTGTTACGCTTTTTTCTCCATTCAGCGACGTATGTCGCAAAATTGAGGTTCACCATCATCAAGTTCAGGGTCTTCGGATATATAGTCTGGGATCCGAAGAGGAGAGTGAGCATCCATTTTAGGTCTGTAAGATTTGATGATTGATTCTTGTGCAGCATGTTCTCCTGTTTACGAATATATCGGGTGCACATAGCAAATTCCCGGTCGTTTTGTTGTTATTTGACATTTTCTATGTTTAAATAAAAAATGCCATGTGTCGGAAAGTTATGAAAGTTTTGAAATTTTTTTTTCATAATCATTTGAAGAAGTGTGATATGCACAAATTTCATTGATGGTGTATGTTGATATAATTGATAGTTTTCGAGATGAACAATAAAATAGCGTTTTAATGAAAAACCATTTCTACAGTGTATTTTTTGTCATTTCAAAAAATTTTTTTTACATCATATAGTACTCGCCGAGACGAAGAGAATTTCTTTTGAAATTTTTTCAATTGGACTATTAATTTAATTTCTACAAAATTCGAAATAAATAGGATGTTTGCCAGTGTGCGCCTATGTGTGAGGGGTAGGCCGAGGTTTCAAACCTGCAGCTTCCCAGCCCCCGCTGTCCCGATTCGATGCAGTTTATACTAACACTCGCACACACAGACGTGAAAACTCTGTATTTATTTCGAATTTTGTAGAAATTAAATTAATAGTCCAATTGAAAGAATTTCAAAAGAAATTCTCTTCGTCTCGGCGAGTACTATATCATGTAAAAAAATTTTTCGAAATGACGAAAAATACACGGTAGAAATGGTTTTTCATTAAAACGCTATTTTATTGTTTATCTCGAAAACTATCAATTATATCAACATACACCATCAATGAAATTTGTGCATATCACAGTTCTTCAAGTGATTATGAAAAACAAATTTCAAAACTTTCATAACTTTCCGACATATGGCATTTTTTATTTAAACATAGAAAATGTCAAATAACAACAAAACGACCGGGAA
The DNA here is from genome assembly GCA_932178445.1 of Andricus quercusramuli. Lineage (NCBI taxonomy): Eukaryota > Metazoa > Arthropoda > Insecta > Hymenoptera > Cynipidae > Andricus > Andricus quercusramuli. The sequence continues at coordinate 104,304 of CAKNXH010060222.1, forward strand.
TTTGCTATGTGCACCCGACATATTCGTAATCAGGAGAACATTCTGCACACGAATAAATCATCAAATCTTACGGACCTAAAATGGATGCTCAAGTGCCCTTGGATCCCAGACTAATAGGGTGACCTCTGAAAATGCTCCTGTGATGTCAGAATTCTGAGTAAAAAAAAATGATTTGCGAACGGTTCTCGCCGTTCAAACGTTGTCTTTTGCAATCCTCAGATTTCTCCCTTTCGAAAAATTTATAATTTCCGTAAAAATAATGATTGCTTCAGCAAAAGGCTTCATTCCTCTAAATTTAATTGTTCCGAGGATCTCACAAAACCCCATATATTTGACAAGTTTTCTTTCTTTCGTTCTCAAATACTTAGGAAAAAATATATATTGAGTCAGTGCCGTAACAATCAAGAAAAAAAATTCATTGTCGGATTTAACCAAGGCCCTTAATGTCTTATTTCCAAATTTACATCTTTTCTTATGTACGTAAGAATATTTCTAAGATGTTCGTTATATATTTGTTTGAAATATGAAAAAAATGAATTGATGTCAGTTTTGCGGAACTCGGCGAAAATGTCCTCGTAGCATTTCGGTGAGAGGCACATTGCATTGATTCACTTCCACGAAGTCGACAGGAACATTAAGAAGTAATAAGTTTTATGTGAGCATCTCACAATAAATTGTTTTTCCTAAAAAATTGAGCATCCATTTAACTTCAATAGGCTCTTTTAATTATTAATTTTTGTTTACGTTTCACTGGACTATAAATACTAAAGAGGTATATGGGGCGTTATTTCTCAAGTGTACCCACTCAAAAAGTCGAAGTTGTCTGATCTAAGTTAAACTTAGGCAAAGTGTTGTGCTATTGGATAGTAGTATATGGGGAAAAAATTTTGCCATTCGGATAAGTATTGACCGAGGGGGAGGGGGTAAAAGTTTTCAGATTTTCGTGGATATCGTCTATTTCGGCAATTTTTAACTCTTCTGATAGCGATGAAAAAAATTTTGACCAGTACAGTTTCGATAGGGATTTTTACGCCCTTTTGATTGGTGCTACGCATTTTATCGGAAAATAAATATTTAACCTTCAAAAATGAAGTTCAAAAATAAATTTCACTTTTTTTGGAAAAACGATAGGTTTTTTTGGTTTTTTTTTGGTCTTAAAAGAAAGCCCAGGTTTTTTCCTATAAGACCATGTAGATTAGAAAGTGGGATTCAAATTTTTAATGTATGAAAATAAGTGTCGAGTACTCAGGTACGCTCGTGACACTGGCGCTAGAGCCCCGCAGCGCACCGTGGTGCCTTTATGGTATTGTTTTTTTTTTCAAAAGTAATAATGTATGCCAGTATATTTGAACGCTCTCTGCATTTTGCAGGGTTCAGACTGCCATTATTTAAATGCCTGCATTAAGGCTCTTTTACACCTTCCGTCAATCGGTCGTCGACCAACCAATATATCGGAATATCCATTCACACCTTCGGTAAATTTAGTTAAATGTAGTAATATTTTAGTTACCTTCTGAAACTCACTGAAAAATTACTAAAATGTACTAAATAATTACGTTCACTGATGAATTTTGAAAAAATTTTGAATTTTGGAAAATCTAGTTATTGAATGAGAGGTCGGGTCGAAAAAGTGGTTTTATGGATTAAGTAGAATTGAAGCTTGGAGATTTTTTTTGCTGATGTCTGGTCTTCTATCTGCCTTTCGTTTTTTTAGTGACAGTTGTTTTCACTTTTTTTTCCAATTTTCGTTTCTTCTCTTTTGGGAAGTAGTCGCATTCCGTGGCTGAAGGAAATCTCTTCAATTGAAGTCTCCCAATCTTCAGTAGGTAGGAATACATGGTACTGCAAAGTCCCTTTGATTGTGACTGCAGCATCGAATCTGTTTTCAGATCTTTAGCAGTGGCTTCGTGATCTTCCTTGCTACTAAAAATGATTTCAGTTTCCTTGCAGTACTTCTTTGCCCACTGAAATAGAGATGAAGCATCTAGAATGCGATCTTCAGCGGAACACTGTAGGCTAAACCTTGCTTCCTTTCGTTCAACATTCGCCCCTATGCCATCACATGCACCCTTACCATGAGCCATGAGCGGTAGGATGGTAATGCCACTCAGCTGGGATTCCGAAATCTGCCTTGTGAGCTAGGATATTAGCAAAATTGCTCTTGTTCTTAAAATGCTGACCTTCTCCATCTGAGACGTAGTACACCTTTTGGACTGAAAAATTTGCCTTAAGATAATTTAGAATTATTTTCTGGTACTCATAAACGGCAACAGTGTCATGACTCAAATTGTCTGATATGATTGCCATGCTTTTGTGCTTGAGTTCTCCATCTTTTACATAATAAATAACTACTGTGAATATTGTGGCCTGATCATTATTCCAGTGAAATCCTTGCGCCGAGTTTTGGAGCACAAACTTAAAGTTCTCAGCGAAATCAAATGAGATAACGAATTCACCATTTCTCAAAGTTATCTTCAGATTTTTGAAAAATAATGACTGCTCTGTAGCAAGGAAATGATGCGTTCTTAGCTTCAGCAACGCTTCACAAAGCTCATTCACAAATTCATCAACATTCAGCATTAGCGTCTTTAAAGTACATCTGTCAGTCTGCAGCCAAGAATCAGATTTGATTTCTTCCAAATCCTCCTCCTCGAAAGCTTCAATCTTCTAATTGGCAGGAACTTGTCGCATCTGGGCACACAGTTCACTTCAAACAATCGCGATAACCATTTAAAATTAACTCTGAATCGTTCTTTATATATTGCATGTTTATTTCTTTTAGCATTAACTTCACGTTTTCATGGCGAACACAAACGCATACTGTGTGGGTACCGCTACTCCCTGCCAAAACGCAATGTTTCGCTCTGAGTGGTGTGAATTTCGTGAAGCCTATTTTAATATCTTCATGTTCTGACTGGAATTCTGCATGCAATTCATTTAAATTGCACAAAATCAATCTTTTCTGAACGAGAACTTTCTTGTCACTCACTCAAACAGAAACACAATCCTTCATTCCAGGCATTAAGCGACTCATGTCGTCACGCTCATGAAATTTGGATACGAGGTCTTCAGTTTCATGACTCAAAGGCCTTCCTCTTTTTGGCGTAGGCAGAGTTAAAATCCCATTGTTAGCAACTAACTTTTTCGCATTTTCAGCTTGTCGCTCGGATGTCTCGAATTCGACCATTAGTTGTCTGTGACTCCAAGACTTTGGAGCAAGTGTGAGAAGTTAAATTTTCCATCCATAAAACCACCTTTTCGACCCGACCTCTTATTCAATAACTAGATTTTCCAAAATTCAAAATTTTTTCAAAATTCATCAGTTAACGTAATACAGGCATTTAAATAATGGCAGTCTCAACCCTTCAAAATGCAGAGAGCGTTCAAATATACTGGCATATATTATTACTTTTGAAAAAAAAACAATATCATGAAGGCACCACGGTGCGCTGCGGGGCTCTAGCGCCAGCGTCAAGAGCGTACTGGAGTACTCGACGCTTATTTTCATACATTAACAATTTGAATCCCACTTTCTAACCTACATGGTCTTATAGGAAAAAACCTGGGCTTTCCTTTAAGACCAAAAAAAACCCAAAAAAACCTATCGTATTTCCAAAAAAAGTGAAATTCATTTTTGAACTTCATTTTTGAAGGTCAAATATTTATTTTTTGATAAAATGCGTAGCACCAATCGAAAGGGCGTGAAAATCCCTATCAAAACTGTACTAGACAAAAATTTTTTCATTGCTATTAGAAGAGCTAAAAAATGCCGAAGTAGACGATATCCACGAAAATCCCAAAACTTGTACCCCCTCCCCCTCGGTCAATACTTATCCGAATGACCAAATTTTTTCCCCATATACTACCATCCAATAGCACAACACTTTGCATAAGTTTAACTTAGATCAGACAACTTCGACTTTTTGAGTGGGTACACTTGAGAAATAACGCCCCATATGTGCGTGTATCATATAAGTATATTATTTTCTTTGTTTTTACAAAGTAAAAATATTATTCTCAGGGATGTTTGGAAATGATTGAAAAGTGGACTAACGAACAGGCGTTGATACTACTTGCGATTGGATTGGGAGTATTGTTTGTGGAACTCATCGCACTATTGAGTACTCTGTTTGCCGGCTTCAGAACGAAGAAGTCGAAGAAAAAACACGCGCCTGCCTTCACCTCGGCACAGACATTGTGTCCGTTCAGTGAGAGTGAACACGATTTTGGTAATTTTTGAAAATTTTCATGTTTACTTTACTATTTTCACATCCGAAAATATATCTTGTTTTTTATGCTTCATTCAATGCACTTATATGTTTCTGCAAGTTCTGGAACCCGAAAGTTTAAGTTTGTTCCAAATCTAATCGGCTTGGCGTCTTGCTATGATTTCACTCGAAAGCAGTTGACTCGATTCCAACTTTCATGTTGATTCACAGTATCACACTGATAATGAAAATAATACAAAAATACGAATAGTAAAGTTTCATTTCTTTCAGTATGTAACCTCTTATAAATGTTGGTTCTTTCATAGTACAAATTAGGAAGACGAGAATCGAATTTGCTTTGCCTTAACCTGTGTGGCTGTAACTTTTAGTTAGTAGTGATTAGTAGTAATTAGTTAGTAGTTAGTAGTAGCAAAATTTTTACTTTCAACATTACAGGTTTGGGAATCGAAAACAGGATGCACATGGCTGGAACCACATTTAGTGCAAAATCATGAAGGCGGCTCGAGGGCAGCGAGGTACCTTCAGTATCAGTGGCAGGAATCAGAAAAATTAAAATAACCCCACACGTTTCCAATGGACACAGCGTTATCACAGAATGGCGAGATCCTCCAAAAGATACCAATCGGAGTATACAAAACGACCAACTCCACGAGGATAGTGCAATTGACGTCTTTTCTTGTCCCTCCTACCAGGAAAGAGAAACTCCAAGCCAAGAATGGCCAGCACTTTGCACACCCAATTCATCCACCCAAACAGCCAAAACGGATCCACGAAAATCATCAACGAATCCACGAAGATCATCAAAGATGGGAACCATCAGGAGCATACCCATCAAGAATTACCGAGCCTCTATTGCCCAAAGTATTGATACACTCAGGAGATCGCTACCTCCAAAATATCAATTAGAGGCTGATGAACGACCGGATAGTTTCGAATGGCAGAAACAAAGTTCGGATTTAAGGTCTATTTTTAGTTTTGGAAGTTCTGAAGGAACTCCTTTGATAAATAAGCGACGCCTTTCCAGACGAAGTAACGAGGTAAATATGGAATGTCAAACACCTACTGGAACTGCTGATCCCGATGCGAGCCCTGATAGTCTTGACTGCTGCAATATTGTTGATAATGTCAACAACAGCTCTCGCTGTTCATCCTCCAAACTATATTTTAAAAAACAAACTGCAAACAGAAAATTGCGTGAAGTACCCAATCTCGAAACCGGACATGTGGTCCAGAAAATTAGTGCCTATGAAGAAAACAGCTGCTGTATCAGACAAGAACGCTGGGTCGACCCCAGATTAGGAATGACGGAGATCATGCAGCACAAGTCGATAGGGGTGCCTCTAGTCGGGATGCATAATGCCTGCGGACTGCCGGTCATCGCTCATTGGCAGAGATCAACACTCTCCAAGTCTTCCTCAAAAAAAAACGTTTTAAGAGGCCACAGATATTTGAGAAGCCAGAGACAGACACATCAAAAGAGAAGAGAACCTCAAGACTTGGGGGAAATAGTTCTTAAAACAGGATGGTCGATTAATGAGGAAGGAAGTAGGTCCTCATCTACCAGGAAGAAGGCAGACGAACGCCTATCTTTCAAGGCTTCTAGGATTGGGACTTTTCGTGCAAAAGTTTTGAAACCTAAAAGAGATATTCATAGGGAATCAACGATTTGTAGGTTTAGAGGTTCCTTTGGAAGGCGTAGTTGTAAGAGGACGACACTTTACGCCAAAGATGGAGGTGTGGAAGCGGTTAATACTCTTAAAAGACTGTGCCTGAATCCTCTAGCACGGAATAATGAAGGCGATGTGATGATTTGGTGATGCACTTCGACAAGGATGTTAATGAACCTCATGGTGTTAAGCATTAATTGCTTGTTCAGTTCATTTTACTTATTCTATTGAAAGTATCTTTGTAAGCAAAATCTCATATCTTATTTAATTGAATAAAACACTGAGAAAACTGAATTTCAAAACATATATATATATACAGGGTGTTTTTTTTAACTTGAGACAACGAAATATCTCAAAAAATACGCATCCTACGGAAAAAATGTCTGGAATAAAAACTTTTTATTTTCGAGGGGGAAAGAAGATTAGTTAAAATTTACCCCACCCCCACCCCCACAGGAGGCAGGGGTGGGGGTAACTTTGTAATTTCAAATGGCAACCCCAATTTTTTATCACAGATTCAGAATCTCCTTCACGAAATACGTAAGTTTTATTCGGAAAATTTGTTTCGATTCGCGATAGATGGCGCTACAATTGCGAAAAACGAAATTGCTGACACTACTTTTAGCTCTACCCAGGAATAACGACGCGGACGTAGTAGTTGTCTATTCCCTTCGGGGTGCTTGATTTCGGTGAGTCCCCTTGCCTCTCACCATCCATCGGGGTACTTGATTTCGTTGAGTCCCCTTGCCTCTCACCATCCATGGGGGTACTTGATTTCGGTGAGTTCCCTCTCACCACAGGGATGCTTGGATTCGATTAATTATTTTACAATGAGTGCTCAAAATGGTGTCCTCGTACTTCGATGCACTTGTTAATCCGAGCTTTGAAAGATTCCACACAACTGCGAATTGTGTCTGGTGATATTTGTGCACAAGCAGACCTGATTCGCTCGATCATGTTATCACGAGTTATGGGCACTTCTTGATACACGCGATTCTTTCGATAACCCCACAAATAGAAATCCGGCGCCGTAAGATCTGGCGATCTGGCAGGCCAATTTACTGGACCTCCTCTACCGATCCATCGTCCATTGAATTCGCGGTTGAGTACTTCCCTCGCGATTGCCGCATAATGTGCTGGACAACCGTCATGTTGAAACCACATATTGTGTCGCACTTCCAAGCTTAGGTCTTCCAGCAATATTGGAAGTTGATTTTCTGGAAAGCCACGATATTTTTCACCCTTCAAATTTCCATCAATAAAATACGGACCGATAAGTTGATCTCCAATTATTCCACACCAAACGTTCACGGACCATGGACGCTGATGCTCAACTTTACGCAACCAATGTGGATTTTCTACACTCCAATAATGCATGTTGTGCCGATTAACGTTACCATGGTTTGTGAAAGACGACTCGTCTGTGAAGAGTACTAGAAAAAAGAAATTCGGGTTTCCTTGTATCTGCTGAACCGCCCATTGAGAAAATGTCACTCGGTTCTGAAAATCATTTCCATGAAGTTCTTGATGCAGTGAAATATGATACGGATGATAATTATTACGTTTTAATACCTTCCAAACACTGGATAGAGACATTCCGGAATCGCGGCTTAGTTGTCGAGTACTAACATGAGGGTCATGAGTGACTGCAGCTAAAATTGCAATTTCATTATCAACTCCAGTAACTGTTACTTGACGCTTCCTTTTTTTCGGTTGTACACTTCCGTCAGTGATGAAGTTTCGGACAACCCGGTAAAAAGAAGCGCGTGAAGGAACACTTTCTGGAAAGCGTTGAGCATAAAGCGTGAGAGCATCATTGATATTCCTGCCACTTTCTCCATAAATGAGAATCATTTCAATCTTCTGTTGCTGAGATAGAATTTCCATTGTACAAGTAATGAAGTAAGGTAATCAGGAAATACAGCGAAACCCAAACCAACTCAAACGAACGTGACCAACAACAATAACCCAAACGAAAGCAACCAACACACCCAAATCAAATGAACACAATCAACCTTCCTAATGAATAAAAGTGAAGCACGGACAGACGCGGTTATCGCTCGGCCGGAATGACGTCGAGGATTGTAGACAGTGGAGACTCGATGATATGTAATGTCTACATCCAAAATCGACTGTCGTCAACCAACTGCATTCGGGAATAGTTTTCGACAGTTTTATCACTTTTACTGTCCCGTTGCCAAAAGTTCAAGCACCCCGATGGATGGTGAGAGGCAAGGGGACTCACCGAAATTAAGCATCCCGGAGGGAATAGACAACTACTACGTCCGCGTCATTATTACAGGGTAGAGGTAAAAGTAGTGTCAACAATTTCATTTTTCGCAATTGCAGCGCCATCTATCGCGAATCAAAACAAATTTTCCGAATAAAACTTACGTATTTCGTAAAGGAGAATCTGAATCTGTGATAAAAAATTGGGGTTGCCATTTGAAATTACAAAGTTACCCCCACCCCTGCCTCCTGTGGGGGTGCGGGTGGGGTAAATTTTAACAAATCTATTTTCTCCCTCGAAAATAAAAAGTTTTTATTCCAGGCATTTTTTCCATAGGATGCGTATTTTTTAAGATATTTCGTTGTCTCAAGTTGTGAAACGTGCAGGAAACCGACGTGCATGCACAATGGTTCACCCTCTGCCAGTACGTCTGTCGGTGTGAGAGGACCGTTAGCAGCATGATGGGCTGGGAACGATAGGCCTGCCTCAAATCATTATTCATTCGGAACGAAAGTCTAAGTATAAGGTCAACTACTTCTCTTCTTCTTTATTCATAATGTATCCCCTAAGGGTTTACATGACTTCCGTTCGCTACAAGACCATGTACAACTTCATATTATCTTATCCTTACTATTACTATTACTATTACTATTACTATTACTATTACTATTACTATTACTATTTACAAATATTTACAACTATTTACATCAACTCTTAAATCTAGCTCCTTACTTCTATATTAATAACGCAATTTTACTATCGGAAGAGTGAGCGAGCGATCGAAAGCGAGAAAGCGAGAGAGCGAGAGCGAGCGCATCCGCATCTTAATCTATTTATACTATTACAGCATGTCTACATATAACTACTTACAGATTTTCACGCTTCTTATCTATGCGACTTCGTTTCCTTTTTCCTTCACTTGCACTTCTCTTCTATCTCATTCTCATTTTGTCATTTTTCCACATCCATTCTTTCATTCTTTCTTATTCGCCCCTCTAGCCCCCTCCAACTCCTTACCCATTCCATCCTCCGCTAGAATTTTTACCACATTCTCTTGCCAGCTTCCTTTATCTTCCATACCTCTCCTACATCCTTCCCATACATGCTCCCATGTTTCCTCCTCCCATTCACATATTCTGCACTTTCTGTTCTCATACTTTTCCCAATACATCCCCTCCTTTACCTCGTTTCCCAATCTGAATCTTGCTATTCTGGTCCATCTTCTTTCTCCTCATCCCTTTTTTAAATACTTTGGTACTCCTTCCTTTTTTATCATCTTATACCATTTATTATATTTTGATTCCTCAATCATCCCCCATCTTTCTATTAATTTTCTTTCCCTCTCCCTTTTTTCCACTTCTTCATAGTTGACTCCAGTCCCGTCTTCTATATCTCTAGCCTCAAAGAACCCCCTCCTTTCTTCTTCCCATCTTGTTAGTTCTACCGCCCTCCCTCTCCTTTCTTCTATCTCTTTCAAACACTTTTTCGCTAACTCCCCTCCCTTCCCCTCCCTTAACTTCGTCTCAAATTTCCATGCTCTCTTACCCGCTCTAGTACTTAATTTATCTTTCTGTGCTTCTTTTCTCACCATATATCCAGGCGTCCTCCAGTCTACTCCTAGCGTTCACCTTATATACCTTTTTTGTAAACTCTCAATCTCTTTCCTTTCTTTCCATCCCTATATCTCCACTCCATAACCTAATATCGGCCATACCATCGTATCAGATAACCACATTTTCCTTCTCCAATCTTTCTTGAACCTTCTTTTTCCTATTCCCCAAAGTTATTTCATTATCCCTGCCGCTTTTTTTTATCCTTTCTCTTATATGAACTCTATGATCTCCATTCGTTTGCAAAGTATATCCCAAATATTTAAACTCCTTTACTTCTTCTAACTTTACTCCCTTCCATCTCCCAGCCCATTCTTTCTTTCTCCCTCCTCCTTTTCTAAGCCTCATTATCTTTGTCTTTTCTGCATTCACATTCAATTTTTCCCCATCTAAGTATTTCTCCAATCCTGTTATTAAGCCTGTCATCCGTTCTTCATCCTCTGCCACTAACACTATATCGTCCGCGTATGCCAGTGTATATATCTTTTCTTCTCCCATCCTAACTCCTCCCCATCCCTTTCTCTTCATTTCTTCTTTTAGGTCTGAGATTAATATATTAAATAAAAGTGGGCTCAGAAAACATCCTTGCCTTAATCCTCTAACTAACCAGAAACTATCTTCTACTTGCTCTCCTACCTTTACTCTGCTTTTTGTCTTTCTGAAAATTTCCGATACTCTCTTTATTAAGCCCTCTCGTATACCCTCTTCACCATAACTTTTTCTATCTCGACTCTGTCCAATGAGTCGAACGCCGCCTTTAAGTCCACGAATATTGCTATCATTATCCCTTTCTCCCTTTCTCCCTTTTAATCCTTTTATTTATCAGATAATTCAGAACATATATATTGTCCATAACCCCCATTCCTTTCCTAAACCCTGTCTGATTCGGTGGCTCTATCTTTTTTCCCCCAACTTCTTTCTTCAATCTCTCCGACAAAACAGTTACACAAACTTTATACAATGTTGGCATTAGCGCCACACCCCCATAATCTTTAACCTCCTCCCCTTAGCCTTTCTTCACTATGGGTACCACTACTCCTTCTTTCTATAACTCTGGCCACCCCTCTACTCTCCATACTCTATTAAACATTATCCAAGCCCATTCCTTCAGTTCTGTCCCCCCATATTTCCAGACTTCATTTGGAATCTCATCTATACCAGGTGCCTTTCCATCTTTTATTATTCCTGACACTCTGCCTATTTCTTCCCTTGTTATTTCTTCTTCCTCATCTCTTTCTCTACCATATTTCGCTCCTTTCCTAACTTTTCTCTCTGCACCTCCTAGCAAATCCATAAAATATTTTTTCCATTCTACCATTTCAATATCCTGATTTACTCTTTTTCTTTTTTTTTCTCTATTTACTACCTTCCAAACCTCTTCTTCCGTCCTAGCATTCTCCACCTCTTCCTCAAACCTTTTATTCTCCTCCTTTCTGACCTCCTTCTTTTTCTGTTTACATTCCTTATCCCATCCACTTCTATTCCCTCCTTTATTAACTTCTCTTTTGCTTATGCACTCTAATCCTCTCTTTATTTCTCCTATCATTATTTCCATCTCCTCGTCCACATTTCCCTTTCCCATGTTGATATTTTTGACCTTTTCTTTAAACTGTTCTTTTCCTTCCATTGACCAATCCCCTTTTCCTGCTCCTTTTACGTTTTCTTCCTCTTTATCCATATTTTTATTACTTTTTTCTCCCTCTAATGTCACTATTATGGGAAAGTGATCTGAATCTATATAATCCCCTACCTCTAGTTTCTTGACCTTCTCTCTTACCTCATCATCTGCTATCACATAATCGATTACCTTTCCCCTTCCTCCTTCAGAGCGTGTATATTCCCTTTCCTCATCTCCCTCTATATTTCCGTTTAAGATAAACCATCCCAACTCTTACAAGCTCTTTAACCATTTCATTCCCTCCCCATTCAGTATCTTGTCTTTGGATTTTCTTCCTTTCTCTCCTCCCCATTCCCTTCCTCCTCTATCTCCTGTTCTCGCATTGAAATCCCCTCCTATTATAAGCCTAATATCTTCTTCATTTTCTTCCATCATTTCTTTCATCTCCTCTAATTTCTCCTGCATATCACCCTTCACATAAACCCCCACTATCTTCCACTTCTCTCCTCCCATTTTTACCTCTTCTACTATTAATCCTTCTTTTTGTTCTTTCCTCTCTTTCTTGTCCTTCCCTGTTATACATTCGTTTCTTACTCCCATTACCATTCCTCCCATTGCTCTGCCTTTTTTATTCTTCCTCTTTGCATTTTGCACTTGCCATTTGTAACCTCTTGGTAACCTTCCCCTTACTCTTTCCCATCCCTTTTCATCCAGCCACGTCTCCATCATTACTATTACATACCATTGTTTGTTTCATCCGACAAACGGTTTGTCGTATATATTCGTGCTTATTTTATTTTTACAAGTAAACTTTTGATCTTGGATGACTTGCTAGAGAAAAATAACTTCTCGCATTCGAACAATAACCTCAAATGTAAATAATTTATCAATATATAAGCCTGCTTTTGTCAGCAGGCGCGAGCACATAACATACAAGCTATAACCTATAAGGCAGAAATTTCGTATTTTTTGTGTGAAAAACGTTAATCTTTTTTAATTATTTTTAATCTTTATCTTTATATTCGTCTTCCATCTTTATATTTGTTATCGTTAATCGAAATAGGAACTGTTACATTTTTTGTTTAGTATTTATCTTTTCAGGTTGAAAATTATACTACTTAGTTGAACGTCAAACAGATTTATTAAAATATAAATTTTTGTTTGACGGTTCATCATTTTAGTTAAAAACTCATGTATTTGGAAGAAAATCTAAGTATTTGGTTGGATATTCGTCTTTTTCAAATTTTGATTGACTCTTTCCTTTTCTCCTTTTTTTTCTTTTGTTATGTATTTGTCTCGAATAATCCCGAAAGGAGGTTGTTTAAAAATCTATTTTTGACTTGTGATTTTTTAAAGCTCTGTTTTCGGTACATAAAATTATTCGTAAGAAATCAGATTTCATTTCGATCGCAAATGAATTTTTAAATAGAGACAACTTTTTACCTTAATTTGTCAAAAAAAAATCTATTTTTATTTAAATACTGTACCAAGTATGTTTTTAAATATGAGCTATTTTAGAAACGTATGGTTGTTTGAATTATACCTCTTGCTATTTCGAAAATGTAATAATCTGAATAGATTGCTTGAGAATTAACCAGAAAAAAATGTCTCTTTTTTTTCGGATTTAAGAACAAGTTTCAGGAATCTTTTAATTATATTTACATTTGTATACTGACATATACTTTCAAGGTTTTCGAGCTATCGTATTACATACCATGGATTTATAAATAAAATTTTATTTTATACCTGATGTTGAAAATTCTTCATCCTTTATTCATAAAAAAAACATAATAAGTACTGTGAATGACTGTTGTTAAACATAAACATACACAATTATTATTAACGAAGAGTCTAGGCACATCGAAAATATTTGACATATCGCTCACCGTATTTCGGTGAACCTATTAGGCGTCCTCTCTAGTTTCTTCAGGGCATACCAAAAATATTTCTTAAATGCTTATCGAATTTCGGTGAACCGAGAAGGTTTATTCTATGCTAATAGTTTCAATTGTTCTCAACAAATTATATTAACAACTTTCTATGTGTTGCATTCAATGATAACAATTAGAATTATTGACATAATTTCCAGCATAAAATCAGTCGCAGCAAGTTTTAATTGTTGAATTAGACTGAAACTATTTTATAGAAGAGGCAAGCAACATCATAAAGTAATTCGCAGAATGTTTTTGATAAACAAAATAAATTTTTCCCTGTATCAATGGAAGAATATAAACAATTGTTGATACAATTTGTCATGAAAAATTTAATTTTTGACTTATAATAAAACTTTCAGGCTAAAAAGATCATAAGTCGTTCCCAGCAACTTTGGGTAAAAAATTTGTTTCCAGGCCTGAAAGGATACGATTATAAAACAATTTTTTATATAATTTGTTCGAAAAAATCATTAATTTTTATGTTCAAATATTCTTTTCACTTTAAATACCATTGTCAAGTATTTTATCTCGTAAAAATTCGATAGATGTCTATTAGTTTATAACATTTTTTTATTGCAATAAAATGTCTTTTAGATAATTCATTTTCATCATATTTGTATCTAGGCACTGACTGTTATTGATTTCTTGTGTTCTTAATTGTTTACACTGTCAAAAAACTCAACTGCGACCTGAAGCTCAATTGTACGCGAAAATACATTCCTGGACCCATGGGGCAATTGCTTTCTCTTTTGTGGGACTGCAGCGTTTCCAACACGCGGGAAAGGATCTGCTCGCACGTTTGGTACTATTGCTCACTCAAATGTGGTGTGGCCGCTACACCGACCACCGTAGTGGCGCTGCTTTCTCACTCAGAAGACAGCTGCTTGCCCACAATTTTTTCAGTGTACCCAAAATAGTCTTAATTTCTCAAAATATCACACAAATCTTCACTTCAATTATCTCAAACTTACAAACACTCACTCACAAAACTCTCTAACACACTCGTTCCATCAACTCACCTCAAATTCCACTCCGAATGCACTAAAATCAGCACCACTCAATCACCGCTACCTAACATTTTCATGCCGGAAACGGAAGTCAACCACTTCTCTTTCAGTACATATAATTTCAATAAAATAATTGTTGTTTATGTTGTTCTAAACATCAAAATGTCAATTCGAAATTAACCGAATACAACTAAATAATATAAATATTAATAATGATATTAAACTAAAAAATTAATTGTTTTCAATAACCAATTGCTATCGTTATATCGAGGTTCGAGAGTATTTGAAATAAATGTAGTATTTTTTAAAATGATACAGCGGTTTTAATTCCACAATTTCATTGTATTATTCAAGTTTGAATATCATTAATTATTGGAGACGCATGCAATTATTTGAATTGATCTAAATCGCGCCCGCTTAGTGACTACGTTGTAATGGTTACCGCAATGTACTTGGCGGATTTCACTTTGCATTGTTTAGCAGTTGCAATGAGGTTGAGAGCAGTGAAAAGTACGTCGTTCAGAGTGCTTTACACATGTGGTCGCATCGCAGTTAGTTTCTTCCTTTTGCTTTGAGTAACTGCAAGGAATCTAGGTAAGAAATACTAAGTTTCTGAATAGAAATTTAGTCAGTTCCAAGCAAATCGATCGAAAATTTCGAGATTAAAATTTCACGGGTTTTTAAACCCGACTTTGGATAGCGATTAATTCATTATTTGTAACTTTATACCAAAGCTTAGTCTTTCAACTTTGTAATTCTAAGTTTTATGTTCTTCTTTAAGTTAACATATTTATTTATATTTTCAAACATACATATTACAATCACTTCAAATAAATAATAATTTGTAAAATATGCTTTCCCCTTTATTTTATAGATCCCACAGTCATTATTCATTATACAGGCTGTCCCACCACCTATACAACCCCTTGAACTATGTGATAGTGCACACAAAAAATAAAACAGTCCTCTGGCAAAAAGTTTTGCAAAGCTTAGTTTGAGCACAGAAAAGCTTCAAAGTTGGGTCTGATCAACCAATAAGGAGCGAACTTTAGCGACCACTTGTACGCACACACTATCTTAACGCCGCGCCTGCTCAGGAAACAAAAATCCATTCACTTGCTTTGAATGGGTTTCGAAGTCGTTTGAATAGCGTATCTGTCACTGGAAATCCAGATTGCCGCCGATTGGTTTTTAACAGAAGTTTACTCATTATTTTTCTGACAGACTTATAAGCCACAAAAGCCTTCACATTCTCTAGAAGTAAAAACGCAAAAGGAATCTAGTAGCCTTGCGTATGATTTTTCATAATCTATCAATAATTTATTAATTTTAAAAATCATGTGAAATAGGGCAGCCTAACCTGAAAAAAATAGGTCTCATTCAAAAAGAGGTAAACCGATTTAATATGACTTTGCTTGAATTGGACATTGTAGTACATTGCAGATTCGAAACCATTCGAGAAACTGACCGATTCACATAGTAGCAAACCAATTGAGTTTTAAAAATCTCAATCTGCAATTGACAGATACGCAATTCACGGAGGCGCCTTTTCAATGGGTTTTTTTTTCCTGGGTGGGACACGTACAAATGTCACTAAAGCTCGAAGCTCGCTCCTCAATGTTTCATTAGGCCCAAAATTGAAGCTTTTTATTACCCAATCTAAGCTTCGCACAACTTTTTGTTAGAGGACTATTTTGTGCACTATTAAATAGTACAAAGGGCGGTATAGGTGTAGGGACATCCTGTATATCAAAGCCTATAATTAATAGCACTTCGGGCTTGCATATTGCTGGCGTTAGGTGCCGAACGGTCAGGCGGGCGTAATAGCCAGCAATAGCGGACACATTCAGCTATTCAGGTGGCGGCACAGCGATTCGGTCATTCGGACCTCGGTCCGGCAGATACGGTAAACATCCATTTTTCTTTGTGCATAAATGAAATTAATTTGAGTAACTTCGTCATTATCAATTCTGTTGAAATATTACAGACATTAATGGAAAAACAAACTGTTCATGTGAACAGTGGTCAGGTTCATTAAACTATGCTGCCCAATGGATGCCTGTGTCTATTTCTAGTTCATCACTCAATTTATAGCAGGTATACCTATAATCATTGGATCCATCCCTCTGAATTTTTCTAAGATTTTAAAATTTCGATTCATGTAGTTTAAATATTTCACTTTTATCGGAGTGTATTCCTTCAGAAGTATGGTCGAATTGCTCACCCGTCCAATAACGGCTATTCGTCCGGAAGTTCTGCACGAATAGAATAATAGTATGTTACTGTTCCAGCAGGTAATTCACTGCCGTTCAAAACAGAAAATAAGGTAACTAAATTTGGTATTTGCCACATGATTTGTAATTGTTTTTAATATATTACAAATAAAAAATAATTATAAATCCGGTACAAAATGAAAAACGCAGTTACCGACTTCCTTGGTTTGCACGTCAAAATAATGGATACTTTCACAGTCTGATAAGCGTAGCGGGTAACGTTTGCCACCAAACAACAGGCACATTCGGTAACGTAGAGCGAAGCTGGCCAGTAGTTATGATGCATGTTACTTAGTCAGGCTAGTAAATAACTATCTTTATATAACACATGCATGAATAAGGCCGTGTCTCATGTCTGTGAATCGAACCTGAGGTTTCCCTTTTCAGCTCATAGGCAGGAAATGACCGTTATATATATGCCGTCAAATATTATCACGTCATAGATATATAATGGCTAATACGTATCTATGAGCTGAAATATCATAGCCATTACATGCCTATGAGCTGAAAAGGGAAACTTCAGGTTCGCTCCACAGGCATGAGAAACGGCCGTATTTATGCACGTGTTATAGCTAGATATTTATTGACCAATTAAAGAATTATTTATATTTTTACATTGTATATATTACGAATAGATTGCGATATATCCGTCTAGAGATATAAGCTGGTGCTAATTCTGCCCCCCCCCCCCATTCAATTCTAGTGACTCCAATCAATAATTGGCGGTAATTCTGAGACACGCATACTACCTTTCCAGTTATCCCTTAACCTGTTCAATATGGATGGGCATAACCTGCACCATTTTAGTACGTACTTTTTTCATAAAATATGATTCTAATAGTTCATACTCTACAATAGGCAATCTGATAAGGGAATCGGTCCGCTTTCGAAACATAACTGTACAAATTCTGAATAAGATATCCTAGAAAAATTCGCAATGAATAAGATAATATCAATAAACAGTTATTCTATTAATTTTCAGATCTGCAATCATAATAATTTATTTCAAAAAATTCATTAATTTCAAATAAATTATTTATTTTGGAACGTTTATTGAAAATCAATTATTCCATAAAAAATTGTTAAATTTTTATAATGAAATCATAAAGTTTTTTCATTTTATAGATAAATTATTCATTTGTTATTGAAACTTGCGTGTGACATAGGTATTCAAACACTGAAAACAGCACATTTTTGTTTATTTTTTCATACATATATTTATTAATTGATATTCCTTTTTCTATGTATTATTATCCATAATTTATTGATACGTCTATTTATCTTCTCATTTTTTGTTTGTTTCAATATAATTTATTATTTATTTTTCAAATTTTCCATCGTTTGTCAGTGCACTGAAGTGTCCGAAGTCTCCCAGAAAAAAACGTCCGAACTCTCCCGATTTGCAGAGAGAGAAAGAACATTCCACAGTACGTCACTGTATCGATCAACAGTGATGTGAATACGAAAAACTTAACCTAGAATAACCCAACGCTTGCATTCAATAGTATTTTCTCAAAAAACATTTGCATTTCAGTCCAAATAAAACCATTTTTGAAGAAGGTGGAAAATTTTCAGGGTATTTCGCGCCATTTCATGCAAATAGCAGTTAACAGTTTGTTAAATCTTGATGATAACGGAGTTTTCCTACCTTTTTGTTTACATATTGGAACACAAATACACAATGGGTGGCAGCACAATCGATCGCGTACATTCTGAGATAGGGGAGGTGTCCGAACTCTCCCGAACTTACTCTACATCTAATTATAGGTTGGGCAACATCGATAAGAAGCCTAACGGTGCGGTTGTAGTATGACGCAAAAGCGATGGAATTTTGTTATGGCCTGTGATACCCCGGCCACGTTATTGGTACGGTGCTCCAAAGAAAATCAGCTATTTTCCCTAGTGGACTACTTTTCTGTTGGTGCGCAAAAGATTCCCCGTGCACATATTGGTAAATTCCATCATTCAACATCATTGCGTAGCTGATCTTTTTCGTTGGATGGTCATTTCTTGGGCTATTCCTTGTCTATCGACGATTGTTTTTTGGACATTGACGGATGATTCTGTTAACTTTGTTCAGATGGGTTTGTGAGTAGCAGCATTGCGTAGGTGTATTGGCCTTGGTCTTTTGGCCGAATTTAGGCTGTTATAAAATGGTTTTCAGGTCATACGGATGAGGTGATCATACGATCATACAACTTTTACTAAAAGCAGTATGATAATGTCCCATCAGCTGTAGGATGCCTAGATATTCATACGACTTGTCCTTTATTACTGTCATTAGTAAGCGTCTAATTATCAAGCTTCAATGCCACGTCCATATCTCCACTTTCTAAATGCAGTTTTCTCTACTTATCCAGCCCAAGTTCCATATGGATGTCGTTGGGAAACTGCAGGATGATGTCGATTAACGTCTGCATTTTTGCCCTCGAGCTAGTGTACACGTATTGGTAACGGAGGTCGGATCGAACGTGTCGATTTGCCTCTCTCCGGAGTATTGTTTTTTCGAGTGGTTTGCTTGTTCTTTTTTTAATAAAAATTTGCAAGTAGTGACAGTGTGTTTCTGTCGCGTCTGAGCAAGTTGTTTTTTTTCTAAACTGCTGGTTTCTCGTTATTTTGGGATTCACTAATAACAGTCATTGATCAATTAGAGCGATGGGTGCGTGTCCAGAGTGCAAGGAAGTGATTTCCAAAGAAGGACCTAAGGTGCTTGTTTGTTTAAAGTGTGGCGTTTTAACCCATCTGGCCTGTGCTAATTTTAATATTCTAAAAAAAAGTTTGATAAACTCAAAAAGGGTCAAGCAGATTTCTTCTGCATAAAATGCAAAGGACAAAGCATCAGTTAAATCGCTACGACAGTCGATGGTAGCTCGTCTGGGAAACCTGCAAATAATATTAGCAACGCAGACTGTACGTCTTCCCCTCACACTCTTGCCCCCTCGGCCGCCATGGCTACCCCCAACCAGCCTGATCTTTCTGCTATGATCATACATGCTGTCTTGAAAGGACAA
The DNA here is from genome assembly GCA_932178445.1 of Andricus quercusramuli. Taxonomy (NCBI): domain Eukaryota; kingdom Metazoa; phylum Arthropoda; class Insecta; order Hymenoptera; family Cynipidae; genus Andricus; species Andricus quercusramuli. Next base: position 123,883 of record CAKNXH010060222.1, read on the forward strand.
AAGGATGCGCTTGCACAATCTCAGGAGATTCTTTCCAGGATCACTGAATTTGAAAATAAGTAGCAAGCCTTCAATGACAATCTTCTGACCTCCATTCAAACTATCCAAGCTGAAATAGCTGATAACTCGAATCGAATTTCTGTGCTTGAAGCTGGCTCAGAAATTGGAAAGGAAGATATAACCTAACTCAAAAAGGATACCAATGATTTAAAATTAAAAGTGGCTACTCTTGAGCATGCGCTTAACGTAAGCGAGCAGGCGGCCCTTCAAACGACTTTGGAAATTCATAGTTTCCCTATGAAACCCAATGAAGACCTTTTTACGAACATCGACTCGATAACTAAGGCTCTTGACGTTCCCTTTGCGAGGGAAGACGTGGTCAAAATATACCGAATCATAAAGGCACCTGCGCTCGAAAAATCCTCCAACCCGCCTATCATTGTCGCGAAACTCGGCAATCAACAACTGCGAGATAAATTCGTTGAGAGACGTAAGGTCTTTAGAGACTTCTCTACTGAAAACCTCGGGTGGTCGAATAAATATAAACACCCTGTTCATCTACGTGAGGCCCTGTCACCTTTGAACCGGCAAATCTACGCGATTGCCCTGGGTCTCAGAAGAGAGAAAATAATCAAATATCTGTGGATTGCGGGCGGAAAAATTTTTGGTCGCAGAGAGGATGGATCTCCACGAATTTACCAGGCTAATCTGTCGAAAGACTGTCGAAGGACTTAAATAGCAACTACTGCTTCTTAGTATCATCCTAAGTATATATGTCGGTAAATATAACATAACTTGTCAATTAGACCGATTTCCAACTCATCCAGCTGACTTAATAATTTTTTATATAAAAAAGTTTTATTCAATAATACAAAGGTTTCTCAGTTATTCTAACTGTGCTAATAGGATTTATTATGTTGTACAAAAACATCAGTTAAATCAAAGTAATCCTGATGATATTGTGTTTCATTTTCTATCTGAAAGATCTATTATTGTATCGACTGCACAAGATTCTATAAAAAATGCTATATTGTTTCTCGCCCTATTCCGGATATTTATCCTTCTACGGTATACTTGAAATTTCATGCTTCAATGCCACTGGAGATTCTTTCAGATTTATATCTACACTGTGACTTCAGGAACTATATGGCTCTACTTAACCCTGGTGTAGAGTGAATACATATTACATTTTTAAATATTATATTAAAAATAAAATTTCGAACGCTACGGGGTATCGAACCTACATCCATATCTACATCTATCACCTAGTAGTCGGGAGTCTTAACTATTGCGCTAAACTTAAGAGTTGAAACTCGATGGAAAAGCCATCCTCATAAGCTACAGCTCAAAAAAGTTAAAACACCAAATTTTAAACTCTCTTTTTCTAATTAAATATTTATTATTATACGACGTTATGTATGGATGTAAAATATACTAACTGTTAACAGGAATATCAATAAAATAATTTTTAAATAAATAATTTATATCGATTACAATTTTTCTTCGTGTAATATTTTGTTTTTTGGCATTTTAGACTACTTTACAACTTTCTTCAATGACAGGAAATGTAATTTTTTATGAACATTACAAATTTTTAATGACGGAACTTAGAAATTTCATCGTGAACTTTGACAATTTTTTAATAACAATTTTTTTTAAACTTCCGTGTAAGGTTTGGTTTTTAGGTGTTTTAGACCATTTTACAACGTTTAAGATTGACTTAAAATGTAATTTTTTCTTAACATTTACAATTTTACATAAAGATAGAACTCGGAATTTTTTTCTTAAAAAAAAAAATCAGGAAAAAAGTTGAATTCGCGACAGTTGTATTCATAGTTCTTAGACATTATAGAACACATAAATCTGAATGAATGCTTCGGCCTGTACTTGGCATCTCATTCCAGCCCTTGCAGGGCCAGACCTTGGCTTTTCCTACTGAAACATGTTTAGCCAAAGTAAAGACGAAGTTGAGAACAGCAGTGCGCCCAATCTGGGCCGAACTCTGGCTTTTCCTCTTCAAACATGGTTTGCCGTAGTAAAAGTCACACTGGGTGCAGTGACACGCCTTTGCTGGGCCAAACTCCGGCCTTTCTTATTAAAACATGTTTTGCTAAAATAAAGACGAAATTTGGAACAGTAATGCGCCGCGTCTGGGCCGATCTCTGGCTTTTGCTCATAAAACATGCTTTGCCGTGATAAAAGTGACACTTGGTCCAGTAATGTGCCACCCCTGGACGAAGTATCGGCGATAGATCAACCAATATACGCAACCAGTACGGGCACAACACTTGGCCGATTAAAATGCCGATATTGGCCCAATAACATCAGCCGATTTTTGGCTGTCGAAATTGGACCAAGCCTGAGCCGTGTGTTCAGTTCCGGCAATTCGCACTTGGGATACACACTTTTCCGCAGAGATAGAGATAAGAGAAGAGGGGGTGGGGTCGGTTTCTACAATCATGGCAGCTTAAGGGGTTTACAGCTGGGAATGAGTCCTCATGTCAATTACCCTATTGCTGAATACTTTTTTATCAAGGTATCTTCGTCTCATGACAGCTTGCTGGTGGGTGTGATTTACAAACCTCCTAATGCCTCCTACTGTAGGGAACTTGAGACTGATATTTTCGACCTCATACCAAATTATAATAACATTGTACTTACTGGTGACTTAACCCGGCATCATGGGGGTGGAAAAGTGTTATACGGACGTAGGGGTGGGTCATATAGACCCGCTTATTACATTTGAATTATACCAGTACTTTATTAATAAAAAAGGTAATATGTATTCCGGTTTATTTTTTTAGGTATTCATGTAAATAAATAAAAGAGCAATATCATATAATAGTATGTTTTAATCATATTAATAATGACCGTTCGACGTAATTCCAAGTCGCTGCTATTGAGCATGGACGAGAGGGGACCCAGTGTCGGGGGGCAAAAGCATTTTTGCAAAAATTTGCGAGCTGAAAATTTGTGAAGGGTTAGGGTACATTTTAAAGAATTAAAATCATATGTATACACAATGGCGCAAAATTGTTGCACGAAATGCAGGGATGGATCTCAAGCCCTTTTTCAACTTTGTGCACGTGCAACTCTCAGTGCGGTCGCCACTAGACTAATGTGTTACCTGCAATGCTTAGAACGACTCAGCAACTCCAGCTACTGAGAAAAACAGCAACGTCGAACGCATAGTAACCGAACTTCAAGCAAAATAAGAGGTGCCGGGTCTTGCAGACCCAACCCCCATGACGCCGGCTTAAACGCAAATCTTAATTCCACTAATAATTAAACCATCTATCTGGAATCGGTAGTGTTCTCCGCCGAATAATCTATAATTCCGCATAATACCACTCACCACCCCGATCATTCTAGTACATGGATTAACATGATGATTGTTCATGATCTAGACAAGGTATTTTCTTCTACTCAACACTCAATCTCATTCCTTTCAAACCATGACCTTATCAGCATTCAATACCAGTTCTCCTTTGATCTCTCCTCTAGTATATCTCCTCTGTCTATACGCAATCTTAAAAACATAAATGAAGCCGAATTTCTTGTGCAGCTCTCCACTTATGATTGGAAAAGATTTTTTATTGAAAAAGACAGAAATAGGACGGTTATTCGTCTAACAAAATTGTTTATCTTCAGCTTTTGACAAATTTTCGCCTCTTCATACACTTAATGCAAAAAAGAAGTCCACTCCTTGGATTACATCATATATCAAAGACTTGATGAAAGAAAGAGAGAATAAACATAGATTGGCTAAAAGAACAAAAAATAGTATTATTCATGCCGAATTTCGTCAACTGAGAAACTTAGTCCAAACCAAAATCAGGGATTCATACAATCAATATAATTACAATTCTATTAAAAATGGGAATAAAGATGAAAACATCTGGATTCTCTTAACACGACTTGGACTTATCCCTCCAAAACACTTGGCTCCTGATAACAATTTTTCCCCCGCAGATCTTTTAACAACCTTTACTACAACACCCACATTCCTTGCAAACAGCACTCCTCCCTCTTTCACAGTTCCCTCTACCTTTGATGATACTAAATTATTATTTTCTGACATAACGCAAGAAACCCTAATTAAAATCAAATGCTCAAGGTTCTGATGGTATTTCAATTAAAATTATTCGCTTAGCTTCACCAGTCATTTGTCCTATTGTCTTGCATATCTATAACGCATCTGTACAGGTGAGACTATTTCCTGATACTTGGAAAGAGGCGATTATTCGCCCTGTTCCTAAAATATCTAACCCTAGCTCTCCCAAAGATTTCCGCCCGATATACATCCTCTGTGCCTTGTCTAAACCTTTCGAACGCATGGTCCATCAGCAACTTACTGCACATATTGAAACTAACAATTTAATGGACCCAATGCAATCTGGGTTTTGTGCCAGGCATGGTACTCTTACAGCTACACTTAAAGTAACTTATAACCTTACACTGGCAATTGATAGAAGGGAAATAATGGTTGTTGTCCTTTTTGACTTTTCTAAGGCGTTTGATACAGTTGACCATAATTAACTATTGACTAGGCTCAAATCACTTCACCTCTCAAATATGGCTGTGAAATGGTTTGAATCTTATCTCAGTAATCGTTCTGAAAGAGTGCAAATCAGCAATTGCGAGCGTTCTGATTGTGAGGAGATTAAGAGTGGTGTCCCTCAAGGTTCCATACTTGCACCTACTCTATTCAATATTTACACATCTGAACTTGGTAGTGAACGTCGACACTACAACTATCATAAATATGCTGATGATTTCAAGCTGTACCTCTCCGGGCTATATCAATATGGTGCTGCAGTGGGCCTTGACAAACGGTCTTTCTCTTACCCCTGCTAAAACTAAGGCTATAATCACAGGACCTTCTTCCTCTCCTTCACTTGCAACAATTGCAACCTTGCCTCCTCTCTTGATCGATTGGCGTGTCATCCCCTTTGTGGATTCTGTGAAAGATTCAGGCTATATTCTTAATCGCTCTCTTACATGGAATGAATACGTTGCGGATATCTCAAGGAAAACCTGTAGAGTCATCCAACAGCTTAACAAACGTGCTTGGACCATAACCTGCCCGATGAGCGTCGACCCTGTGCCTGCTATAAAGCATCGCATGGTCGGTGGATGTGCGTGCACAACGGCTTGAATATGGCGGACACGTGGCCGGCATGTTAGATACCGAACGGTCAGACGAGCGTAATAGCCAGCAATAGCGGACACATTCAGCTCTTCAGGTGCCGCACAGCGGTCCTGTCAATCGGACCGCGTACCGGCACATACACCAGCCACTGGCGGACATTTTGTTACCTGGGCTATTCAGTAATAAAGCTTCGCATTATCTTCTCAGCCTCTTCCATTTCATTGACAAAGATTAACCAACACATTCCAAACTCCGTGAAAGGAAAACAGTATTAAAAATTCAGCCACACCGCACGTGTAAAATTCAAAGGTCCTTTTTTATCCGTGGTGCTCGCCTTTGGAACAAACTACCTATAACCATTAGAAATACACCTTCACAATTTCATTTTAGAAAACTCCTTCTTGGTTACTTATTCAGCACATCAAATCCTACCCTGGAAATCACACATTGTTCACACTCAAAGTTATAATTAAAATATATATGAGTATGTGTATGAATGCGTATTTACTTTTAAGTAGGTATATTTGCGTATGTATATTTATAGTATCCTTCTGTTGATAGCCCGGATCCAATTTTTTCATTATAGTTTAGTTCTTTACCTTTGTTAATACCTATTTTTGATTTCAATCGTGAAATCGACCGTCGTCACATTTTAATTGTAATATGTATCACCTGTACCTTCTAGGGTAATTTAGCCCTAGGAACTTTTCATAAATAAATACAAATACAAATACTTTCAGGCCAGATATGTTAAACAGATAGGTCCGCGACTAACCGCGACTCCAACCAATGATACTTTACAGTAGCAAAATACGAACGGTGGACGAAATACACAACTCCACTAAATCACGCAGCAATTCGCAAGCAGGATTAGTGATTCGCCGCTTTTGTGGTTAACGCCTAGAAGACCCCGAACGATTCCGAGCTCCCAATTCTTCCAAGGTTTGGAAGGACTTCGTCTGAACGTTCCTTGTGGAGGACGGCCAAAATTTATAGCAGTAATATCTGCGCGTGTATTCTTGTGAAGAAAGAATCATAAATGCTTCAATGATGTGCTCGATTGTCTCATTGGGATCGCCACAGAAGCGAGATTTTCGATTACCACCTCTCCACCGAGGATATGATTCTGGTTGGGACTTTTCGATTTGAATTTGTTTCCCTATGTTGTTTCTATGAATGGGAGCTCTTGTTCTTTTCTAATTTCTACCAAAAATAATCATTCCCAGCAGACTATGCCCCTATATTAGTGACTAAATACAGTTAAATATTCAGAGATGTGTGGTGAAATCGGTGCAGACTTCTTTAGTCCTGGGTGTGACTGCTCAAAAGTTGAGTTCTTTCACACGAGGAATGTCCAACCTGAGATACACCAAAAATGTCTTAATCAACAGGAAGTGCCTTACCGCCTATTAAAAAATAAACAGGAAGAGATAATTCCAATGCATGGAAATTTGGTATGCAGGCATATCTGGAATCTGAGGATTTCTGGGGATATGATGTGGTGATGCGACTCACATCGCAGATAAAAAAAGGTAAGACGCATCAGAGAAAAAATCTTTTTGTCTATAGACTCAGTGAATCCTATTCACGTACAAAATACGACCACAGCAGAAGAATCCTGGGAAAAATTACAGGCAGCGTTTGAAGATTCAGGGCTTACATGGAAGGTCGGTATTTCACGAGATTTAGTTACAACCCGACTTGAAAATTGTGATTCAGTAGACAAATACGTAAGCAGAATATCTTCTGAAGCCGACAAGTGGAATTCTCTTCAATTTGAGGTTAGTCACGAATGTGTCGGAGCCCTAATGCTTACTAGATTGCTGGTTGATTATCGACCTATGACAATGAGGCCCACGATATTACTCATGTAACAAATATGGATATTTTGCAAACAAATGTCCATATAAATCTAAAGATAACAACGGAAAGTGTTCTAAAGAAAAAACATTTGATGCATTTTTCTCAAGTGGAGAAATGGATGAAAATAGTTCGTATATCGGCTTTTGCGCGCCCATGTTTTTGACATCACATTCGAATTGGCTGGAAATTTTAAATAATCAAATGAATGCAGAAATCACGTTCGGTAATAATGAAACGATGTCTGCTAAAGCTTACGGATTGGCAAAATGTCAGTTTTGGCAAAAGATTCAATGCATGTTGTAGAAGCTAAGGATGTATTGTTCGCACCAGAAGAATTCTAAGCAACACAATCATCCAATGGAGATTCGTGGCATCGACGTCAGGCCATTTAGGTAGGAGTGGGAATGATGCTTCTGAAAAAGAACATGATATCTGGATTGAGTTTTGTCAAACGCCGTGACGAACCGTGCGTTTCCTGTGTAAAAGGGAAACAGAGTCGACTTCCATTTAAACCTAGTAAGAAAAGAGCAACAGAAACATTGTTGTTGTTGTACTCAGCCTTGTATGAACCTATGGAAGTTATATCTATCGGTGGAACGAAATATTCCTTTACAATAACAGATGATCACACTAGAAAAGTTTTGCATTTTTTTCTAGAAACTAGAGATCAAGTGAAGGACACTTTGATCGATTTCGAAGCAATGGTTGAGAAACAAACTGATAAACATTTAAAGATTCTCCGCACTGACAATGGTGGGGAGTATATTCACAAATATCTCGAAAGGATACTGAAAGATTCTGGAATACGTCATCAGTTGACTGTGCGGTACACTCCAGGATAAAGTAGCTTGGCCGAACGTATGAACCGAACAATCGTGAAAAGAGCAAGAAGTATGTTGCTGGCTGCCGAATTCACAAAAACTTTTTGGAAAGAAGCCATGTCCATGGCTGTTTATCTCATTAATCGTTCACCAGCAAAAGGTATCGAAAAAAGATGCCAAAAGATGTTTGGAGGGAATAAAGCTAGATCTGAGTCACTTGCGGATATTTGTTTGCCGTGCCTTAACTCATCTGTCAAAAGAGAAGAGGAAGAAATGGGATTGAAAATCGAAAAAATGTATCTTTGTGGAATATGGAGGAGATACCAAAGGTTAACACCTAATTGATCCGGTCGCCGAACAAGTGGTGAAAAGTAGAGATGTTGTCTTTGAGACTCCGAGTGATGATCAGCAGAATAAAATTTTGCTTGAAACGGACATAATAAAAACGTATACTCCAGAACTCAGTTAGAGTACTAGTGCAGAACATCTCAACGCTGACGCAGAAAATGAGAATTCAGATATATCCAGTGCCGAAGGATCTGTAGTGAGTGAAGATATTCTAAACATCCCTGATGATTCAGAATTTGTTTGGTCAGCTTAAGATACTGACGATGCAGTCACCATTCCTGGACGTTTTCAGCGCACACGACAGCAAAAAGTACAGGATAATTATATCATGTATTAATCAGGCGTAACAAATCAATTCGATTCCCTAACAGTTAAAGAAGCTTTGGAAGGCACGAATAAAGATGTCTGGCTAGCTGCCATGAAAGAAAAACGCAAGTCTTCAATCGAGAATGGCACATGGATCCTCGTTCAGCAACTAAAGGACCAAATAGATGTGACGACTGCGCTTCTTCGTAGAGACCTTGAAGAAGAGATTTAAATTCATCAACCTGAGGGACTTGTGGAGAACGGACGAGAGTCTAAAGTTTGCTTACAGAAGATAAGAATGTATTGATTCAAGCAAGGAAACCGTTCTTGAAACAAAAAACTGAATAAGGTTCTCAAGCAAATGGGCCTAAGACAGTCAAAAGCAGATCAATACATTTATTATCAAAAATGCATAAACAAAATCGGCATCATAGCTGCTTATGTAGACGATTTACTGATTCTTTCAAGCAACGGACTTCTAAAGCAGAGTATCAAAGAAGAGCTTGCCAAAGATTTCCATTTGAAAGATCTATGAGATGCATCTAATTGTTTCCGAGACCACCTCTGGATCCGAATTAAAATTTGTCTTACGATATGGAGCCAAAGGAAAAAGAAGAAGCGGCAGAGATGAGCAAAATTTAATACCAAGAAGCTGTCCGCAGTTTTCTTTATCATTTACTGTAAAAAATGTTGGGAATTTTTCCTATCATTCTGTAGGCAATATTTCCGAATTTTGTAGGGAAAACATTTTTCCCGAAAAAATAGGTGATTTTCCCTAATTTTCGGGAAAATGTCAGAATGAGCGGGAAATATTCCCGAAAAATCGGGAATGATTCCGAAATGTTACGGAATTTACAAAACCATATGAAAATAGGAAATTTTTTCTTATTGTTTCGGGAAATTTTCATATTCTTTAATGAGGAATATTTCTTAATATTTTTATAATTTTATTAGGAAAATTATTTTTCGTACAAAATTAGGTATGGTTTTCTCATATTTAAAATTAAGAGCGATGTTCATAATTTTACCCAGTATGTTATATAATTGTTGATTATTATGATAATTTATGAATAATGGAATGGAAATGGAATAGAAGCTTTTAATGTGTCCCCTAAGGGTTTACATTGTTCTTGTATCTCTTCCCTATTCCTTCACACACCCCCCACACACTTACTTGGTGGTGGGAGGGGGATCTGCAGTTTAAGGTGGGTTCCGAACCCCCAAGAGCAACAGCCTTAAGTACCTAGAAAACCTTTTTCTCTAGAGGTACCGGTCCCACGACTCTCCGGAGATGAACAACTCCCTTGCTAGGCAAGTGTTCACCGCATGGGCCACCGAGGCTCTTCCAGAGTGCGAGGCGGGAATCGAACCCGCAAGCCGACGGAGTGGGTCCAAAGCCTATGCCTTAACCCCCACGACCATCGTCCCACTTCCAATTTATGAATAATGTTATTGCATTTCATTTTTATGATTTATGTTCAGATATTATTTTAGGTATCTTTTTTTTTTACTGTATCATTTACTTTTCATTTTGTAAAATCTTTCGCATCAATAAATTGATGCAATCATGAGCTAAAACTATACTTTTAGAGTATCCTTCAGTTTTCAACTACAGAATATAGTGATATATGTACATGAAAAAATATTTAGTTAAAGCAGAAAACTTTTCATCCAAAACATTTCGTTGAATCAAGAAAATATTTCGTTTAGTTAACGAAATTAAGTTCTTAAAGACGATATAAACCACTACAATAAGCATTGTAGCAATACATCTCTCTAGCTCTCGCTCTCGCCCGGTATACCTGAAGGATTTGCAAACCGGTTTTGTGGCCACTGGTTAAGTTGAGGGTGGAAATGCGTCAAGGTATGTATGACAAAATGTTCGAGGAGACTGATGGACAATTGAAACTGCAATCTGTATCCTTCAGGTCAGCTGTCATTGACTTTTTCTTGAGAACAGTTCTCCGTTTTGAAGTAAGTGAAGTGTTTTGGAGTAAAGTTCAGTTTTCGAGCGCACCGTCTTGAAAGATCAAACCTGGACAACGATTATAAGGTAAGTCATTTAATTAAATTTTTTAAAATATATTTTGATGACTGTTTTTGGAAAGGTTGAAAATTCCTTTGAAAATTTAAATATTTGGCTGAAAATTCATGTATCCTATCATGTATCCTATCTTTGAAAGTTGGTATTCGTCGTTCCAATTTCGTCGTTACTACTTCGTCGTTACCGTTAATTAGTTGAGTAACTATAAGGCGATAAGGCGATCTCATCGACGATGGGCGATCTTTTTTTTTATTTGAACTCGAGATGTTTGTTTTCATAAGAAGCTTGGGAGAAGTATATGCATTAGGGTAGGTCGATAATAAATACTTTGGGAATTCGAAATTGCCACAACGCAGAAAAGTAGCGTTTTGGGGTCGTGAAAAAGTATAATTAATTTTGAATCGTTCGACATGCAGCTTGGTTACCCGCGATCGAAAAAAAGGTTTCAAAAATGTCTTGTTTGCAGAGTTTTTATATTTTATTGAGTTTCATTTTTGTACAAGTTTGCAAATAGGAGGGGAATTATTTGAGCTACATGAAAACTTTTCAGTTATTTTTAAAATTTTGATTTTGATATTTAGTAACTTGTCTTCACAACATGTAGTTGAAACATTTCTGTGAGCATGTGTGGGTTTTAGAAACATAGAAATACACTAGAAACAAAAATCCACAAGACCCAGGAATCAAAATTGGCAATACAGCGAATTGAAAAATTTTTGATTTTGGTATTTTATGAACTTATCTGCATAGAATGTAGTTGAAACATTTTTGTGAGCCTGTGTGGGTTTTTAAAACATGGAAATACACTAGAAAAAAATCCACAAAACCCAAGCAACTATTAAAAATGCTGAATCGGTGTTTATTGAATTAAAAAAGTTACATGTGAACCTGATTTCCTTAGATGCAATTCTTTTTCGAACTGAAAGAAGGCATCGTTCATCGTGCATGCAATTTCACCCAATTTTCTTATATTTTCATGCAATTTTGAAAAATGTGAAACCTATAAATAATCCAAATTAATTCTGTTAGATACAAAATTCCGACATAAGAGAATTTGCTGTCATTCCAATTTTGATTCCTGGATCTTGTGGGTTTTTTCTAGTGTATTCCTATATTTAAAAAACCCACAAATGCTCGCAAAAATGTTTCAACCACATGCTCTGAAGACAAGTTCACAAAATACCAAAATCGAAATTTAAAAAATTCGCTGTATTGCCAATTTCAATTCCTGAGTCATGGAAATTTTTTTCTAATGCATTTTTGTCACTAAAAAGTTTTCATGTAGCTCAAATAATTCTCCTCAGAAAATGATAGATTCAAATCTAAAAAAAATTAGAAGACTTTTTGATCTCCAGATATGTAAAAAAAATTGAAACAAAATAAAATTTGAAAATTCTGCGAACAATAAATTTTTGAATCCTTTTTACGAGCGCGAGTAACCAGCCTGCATGTTGATCGATTCCAAATTAATTATACTTTTTTACTATAGTACCCCAATACCCTACTTTTCCGCGTAGCGATTTCGAATTCCAAAAGTATTTATTTTTGACCCACCCTAATATGCATGTATATTTCGGTATTTATTTTTGATTAACATTTCAGAAGTACCATTTTTTTTAATTTTCAGATTTATGACAAAAGTGTTTATATTTGTGTTGTAAACAAATTATTGAACAAAAGTTCTTTTCTGGATTGGGAATGTTACTTTTTTTCTATAATGCTATGAAAAGTCTTTTTGAGGACTCTTTTCTATGTTGCTTTGTAAATTTACATGAATATGTTATGTTTCAACAAATAGGCTACATTTTTTACAGAATTCAATAAGAATATCATCCTGATTACTTTTTTTATATGATGCTTTGCAAATTTCCAAGAATTTTTTTTTTAAAGTTTTTAAATTGTTATATGTTCGAAATTTTAATCTGAAATCATTCAATGTCGAAATTATCCGATTCAACATGGAGTTGTTTTATTTTTAGCGCTTGGAATTTGAAATTATACAATTCAACTCCTTTTTTCGAATTAAATTGTCAAAAATCTTTATATACATATATATATATATATATATATATATATTTCAAAAATTTTTAAACAGCGGCCACACTGATATCATGTTCCAATTCATTTTCTTTACAAAAGCGATTTTTGTTACAGGAATGCCAGTCTCCGACGAAGCTATACGCTGCGCAGTTGGTATAGAGGAGACAATCATCTGTGAGACTGACAGCGTACTTGAGGGTACTGTCCTCCTCCTGCTGAGCCATTATACTTATGGCTATAATTATGCCACAAAAAAATCATCGTCATTGGAATTCATACAACGGTAAGTTTTTTCACCCAATGGAATAAAAAATCATTTTGCTTTCTCATAGAGGAAGCTTTGTGATGGTAACTTTTTCCAAAATGTTTAAATTCATTTAATTAAACCTTCCTAAATTGATTGACCTATAATATTAATACACTTTATTGAAAGCGTAGGGAAGTGATGGTAATTTATATATTTTGAAAATCAGTTTTTTGTAGTAAAACTTTTTTCATTAAGATAATTCAAAGTTGATGCAAGAATATAAAAGATGTGTTGATTCGAGACTATCGTTTGTCTATTATTTAAAAAAATGACTAATGCTTTCTCTATGAGGAAGCAAATACATTTGCTAACGGGAAGCAAAGTGCTCGTGAAATGAGCACCATATAATTATAAATACAAACAAAGTGGTAACACTCGAGATCGGAATCACAGCTAGTTTAATTAATTATGAGGCATTTCACAATTTAACGTAAGTCCTATTCAATACATTCTAAATATCATTTTTGTTCCAGGATGCTCCTAAAAACCAATCGCCGCCAGGGCAATAAGAATGAATGGAAGAGAAAGAATGACCGTGACGAGGAAACCACCCCAATTAATAGGTTAATGCAGAAAGTTGTGAAGCTGCAGCTATTTTCATGAATCATTTCGCGAATTTTCTCCCAGTTAAATAATTTCAATCAATGAAATTTTCCATTCGATTATTTCTTATTATTTTAATTAAACCTTAATAGAATATGATTATGCAAGGAAAAAAGGTGTATTGATTATTTTAGATATCCCCATTCCCTCACTTTTAGGTGGACTCCCGAATTTCAGCGAAACTGTTCCGACTGTCCCTACGAAATGTTAGGGCAAATTCCCTAAAATGTGGGAAAATTTCGGAAATTTTCCCTACGAAATGTTAGGGAAAATTCCCTAAAATTTGGGAAAATTCCCGAAATTTTCCAGAAATTTTCCCTACGAAATGTTAGGGAAAATTCCCGAAATGTTATGGTTATTAGCTTTCCGAACATTTTCGGTAAAATTCCCAAAAAATTTCTTACAGTGTTGTCAAGGAACGAGGCATGACAGTTTACATGCAGTAGGTGTTGTGAGTGGATTCAATAAAAATTCATGTGAGACTCATTGGACTGCTGTACAAAGTATTATCAATTATTTAAAGGGTTCAGTTAATGTAGGATTGAAATTCGATAAGCAAAGCAGTTCTTATAATGAAGGGTTCAGCGATGCAGATTAGGCTAATCAAGTGGCTGCACTAGTTAGTTACAGATTTGTATCCGGAGGCAGTATTGAGAGCTACCTATTCATCTTGTGGTAGTAAAGGTGCGATTGATTTAGAGCGAACTGGTGGCTACCGACAAACAACGAAACACATAGATGTTGGGCATCATTTTTTAAGGGAACATATAGATCAGGGAGACATTATTATTGTTCACATTAGTAGAAAGAACATGGAAGCGGATTCACTGACAACAGCTCTATTTACACCAAAACATTTGTTTGATTCAAAGAAAAAGGGCCTAATCATGTAAATAAGAAATATACGTTCAAGTGAGAGTATTAGCATTAGGGTGACCAGAAAAAAACACTTTTGATTTTCTTAGGAGTGAAGGGCGAATAACGGTAGTTTATGCGATTGTAGAAGCCAGATTTTTTTATTTTTTATTTTAAACAATATTTAGAGGTAGCCCATCGCCTTTGAATTTCTTATGTAATTAACATGGGTAAACTTAACTTTTTTTTCATTCAAGATTTTAACCACAAATTTATCCACTTTTCAATTTGAACTTTCCATATGTTATTCCTGAGGTTCTCAGAATCCACATAAAAACATTGTTTTAATTAAAAATTCATGAAAAGCATTAATTACGGTTGCTTTAAAAGTGCCATTTTCTCTGTTTTCTACTGTTTTCAAAGACTAATAACGGCTCTTATAATAGATACCTTATATTGAAATTTTAAGAATATTTTCCTGCAAGGTTGAAAATCACATTTTCTGAAAAAGCAGTTCAGGAAACGTATAAATAAGCGTGCAATAATGAAAACAAATCTGAGTAAATTTTTGAAATTTGACTGGTCTACGACTTAAGCTGCTAATCTTCAGTGGGTCTTGACACCATAAACTCATAAAGCAGTCCCATTCTCAGCAAGTTTTTTTTAGTCATATTTCTTATGAAATTCTTATTTCTTTTAGTCATATTTTCTTATGAACGCTGTGCATACGAACACTTTTTTTTGCCAATTTTCACTATAAATATTAAGTCACTGTGATAGCAAGACACATTGATGAAGCACCATCTGTAAGGAAGTCGACGATAATGAGTTCATTCAGTGTGTAAGGTACTTTTCATTTAAATTATCGCGCTTAATCTCAATTTTAGATATACGGCCTGAGTTTTTGGCAAAAGACCTATTGCGGCGCTTCCCGCCTTGCTTTAATAAGCAAATTCTCAGGTGATGATCAGATCATGCGCAATCAACCGACAATAAATTAATCTCAGTTGTCACCTGGTGTGTAGGAGAGAATTGCGCGGGTCTAGAATTAAAACGCGAGATTTTCACGCGACGAGAAGCTCATAACAAAATTGAAGAGTGTCGTGATCACTGCTCTTTATAATTTAACGTTATTTCGATTAAAGCCATTTGGCGAGCTCTGTTTTCGACAAATATAATAAATCGTATTGTGATAAATCGCCAGGTATGAATCATCAAAAAAAGCTGTGTTAAAAATTTAGTGCGACTATTCTTTAAAAGAATATATGTGCAAATTTGTCTCGCAGAGGGATTTTTATCTATTCAAATGCTGAAAGAAAATAATTACTTCTTGGCTCGAGCGTACATCAATAAATAATTACACAGCCACACAAAAAAAAATCGTTTTTCGAGCCTGGAGGTCAGACCATGCTGACTATATGTTTTTTGGGTCGCTGAATCCGAATCCGAGGTCCAAAAAACTCCAGCACGTCAGGGTTTTGACATAGCCTCATAAAACCTCATAAAATTTTATTTTTCAAAGTCCGGGGGTCAGACCATCTTTATTATATGTTTTTGGGTTCGCTGATTCTGAATCCGAGGTCCAAAAAACCCCAGCACGTCAGATTTGGATTCAGCGAACCCAAAAACATATAATAAACGTGGTCTGACCCGCAGACTTGAAAAAAAATGTATGAGTTTTTATGAGCTTATGTCAGAACCCTGACGTGCTGGGGTTTTTTGGACCTCAGATTCGGATTCAGCGACCCAAAAAAACATATAGTCAACATGGTTTGACCTCCAGGCCCGAAAAATGATTTTGTTTGTGCAGCTGTATTATCTTTTGAGATAACTAGAAAAGGAAGAATTTTTTACTTCAACTTCTACAAATCCTCCATCTCCGTTAATTTTCTTGAAAATTGTCGACGTCTGATCTTCTGGATTCAAAATCCTCTCCATCTTCAACAAACAATGCGTGCGCTTGATCAAAGGTACTTCATCTAATAAATTATTTCTGACGGTATGATTTTTTTAATTCGTCAATTTATGATATCCGCCAATTTCAGGATATCATAATATTTTGTGCTTTATTTGAAATATTTCAATGAGTTTTAACTGAACTTTCAATGTGTGGAAATGTATAATATGTCAAATAAGTATGCGTGATTGTCTGATTGTTATATGATTGAATTTGTTTAATTTCACATTACGGTCTTTCACACCCTTACGAAAAGATAAGACAGGAAAAAAATGACAGGTGTGTCATTTTTTTCCTGACATTTTTTTCGGTTATTTTTTCGCGACCACAAGAAAATGACAGAAAAACGACAGGAAAAATGACAGGAAAACGACAGGCAAAACGACAGCCGAAAATGAATGGCCCTAATTGGCCATAATTTATAATAATATTGTATAAGATTATAAATTATCGACGACTTGCAGACTTATTCGTGAATTATTTGAACTTTTCTATAAAGCTTAAAAAATCATTAGCAAAAGAAAACTATTATGGGAATTTTCATGATGAAACACCTTTTTGTAGCCTGTGTCTATGTACGAATTATCTTCTAACACATCAATTGTGGACTGTGTTCGATTTGCCATTTTTAAGCCATCTTATCCTTACAAAGCGCTAAACTTAAGTACCACGGGCAACAAGATCCGATTATTGTCAACTTTCTTCATTCCTTTAACGAGTTCACTGCGTGCTCCCAATTCCATGATCCAACAAAGTATGGTTTCGCCACGCGCAACCTGCGACCCTTTGATTGGTGTACTTTTTTTTACATGCGCGTGGCGAGACCATTCTTTGTTGGATCATGAAATTGGGAGCACGCAGTGAATAACTCATTAAGGGAATGAAGAAAGTTGAAAATAATCTGAAACTGTTGCCCGCCGTACTTAAGTTCAGCGTTTTGTAAGGATAAGATGGCTTTAAAATGGCAAATCGAACACAGTCCACAATTGATGTGTTAGAAGATAATTCGTACATAGACACAGGCTACAAAAAGGTGTTTCATCATGAAAATTCCCATAATAGTTTTCTTTTGCTAATGATTTTTTAAGCTTTATAGAAAAGTTCAAATAATTCACGAATAAGTCTGCAAGTCGTCGATAATTTATAATCTTATACAATATTATTATAAATTATGGCCAATTAGGGCCAGTCATTTTCGGCTGTCGTTTTGCCTATCGTTTTCCTGTCATTTTGCCCGTCGTTTTTCTGTGATTTTCTTGTGGTCGCGAAAAAATGACAGAAAAAAAATGCCAGGAAAAAAAATGACACACCTACCATTTTTTTCCTGTCATATCTTTTCGTAAGGAAATTTAGGGGTGCTCGACTCTGGAACAAACTGCCTGTATCAATTAGGGAAGCGCCTTCCTATTTTTATTTCAAAGAAGCTTTTTTTAGGTATTTGAGTGATATTGACAATCCCACTCTAGAAATCAATCATTGGTAACTCTTTTATCTACTAAGTAAGTTAGCGCCTCAATACCTCAAACACATGTTGTTGACGATGATGACCGAATTAAACTCCGAAATTTTTCGTTTATTCTGAGAAACCGATCAAATCTCTCAATCGGTTGAGATCAAGAGACTCAAATATGTATTGGGTTGCTGAGCAAAGGTTGATAATAATGAGAATACATTTGATTATGTAAAATCATAATATATTCAGAGAATTTATAATATGGAACGTGAACAGTCCAACATTTTTAGGGCTGAAGATAGTTCCGCTTGAGATAGTGTTATTCGTTTCTAAGATCGATTCGTAATGATGGTACATGGTAGATCAGTCGCAGAGAGAGTCGAGAGTAGGAGTGATATTTACAAATTTTAAGGGTGGGGGCGAAAGTCCAGGTCCTGAAGGCGTGTTCAAATTCGAAGTTCAGAAAAGAGGCGAAGATTTTCGAAGACAATTTACAGTTGTACAAATTACAAGATTTCCTGTATTGAAGGTCTAGCTAAACGAGGCGAAGTTGAAGGGCTCTAACTGAGAAATCGCATACCTGTCATTATTCAGGGATTAGGACTCGGTCCTCTATATTTTGGAAATTTCATCTGGAGAGCAATAACAAGTAGTAAAAATAAATTCGAAAGGCTAGAGAAAGACAGCAGTAAAATTAATCCTAAAGGACTCGACGAAAGCACGTTTCAAAGCAGACAGACAAAGTCATAAATAACTTAGATCTCAACACATGTAACACCTACAACCATACGTAAATTCATACAACTCAATTACATCTCTCGGTTTATAGGTTTGAGACAAGATATCTAATACTTTGTTGTAATTCTGCATTCTAATTCAATAATTGATCCTCTTCAATCTCATACAATTACGCTAGCACATTCGGTCTCGTACTTATTATTATCATTCGACCAGCGACTGTATTTTCTAGTAATAGTATTATACATGTATCTCCTGTTCCCAGAGGGCTAAATAAATATGTATTTAATATAATATAATATTTAATATAATATGAAATAATTTAATATATTTAGCAATATGCTAAATAAATAAATAATAGTTGCGCTCGAAGCCAGATCTCAGTTTTCATAATCCACAAACTTTAACATAATTGTGGATGATAATTTATTTGAAACATTTATTGATTTCTAATAAATCCATGCTCACTTTTATTCGTAAATGTATTTCTTAATTTCATCAAAAAATTTTAATTATTTTCATGTTACACTTTCAGCTTATTCCTTTCTTTTGGGAGTTACCTTTGAATTCCTAAACTTATTCCAGTATTGAATAAATTCTTTCAAACATTTTGCAATCATTTCTCATATTTTAGAGTAATAAAATAGAAGTAGATTGTTACAAGTGGCAATTTATACTTCAGAGTGTAAGTAGGTCAGGCGGATCAAGGGCTGGCTAGATGACCATTCATTGAAATTTACATTTAGCTGGTAGCTGAAAAGACATCGGGAATGGTGGAAGTGCTGTCAAAAGACTCTGCTCAAATTCAATGGGCCGAAGCCGATTGGAAGGAGAATTTTTATGAGCGTGATGTATCTAGTTCTTCTCTGCAATAGTGGAATCTGGGAAGACATGCTTATGGTTTTTTACGCACACAAACACATTTTTAAGTCCGTCAGAGGGTAAACAAGTATACTAATGCAAGCGCGTGTCAAAACCATAATTAAAAATAATTTAAAAAACGTAAAAATTCATTAAAATTAGTTATTTGAAAGCGATACATTTTGAAAGTAGATGTTCATGGAAGAAAGTAGTTCCTCACATTTAAGATTTTGAACAAATGGAAAATAATTGAATCACATCAATCGAAATTGCGTTGCATATATGTCTCCTAACCGCTATAACCTCTAACTCTCGTTTTTTGAAGAATTCAGGAATATAAATAAATTTTGTATAAGTTTAACAATAAATAAATCATTAACGAACTACTTGTAAAATTATCTAATCAAAATAAGAAAATGATCAATGAGAATAATTATAAATTGATTAGTATAACCTTGTGATAATTCTCAATCTTATTTCAGAGATTAACCATAATTTGTGTCTTGAGGAAGAAGACAGAAAAGGAATTTCCTTTCAGGATCCAATCGGAAAATGACTTAAATTTATAAAATTAATAGCTTTCGACTTTTGAATTGCTTTTTTAAAATTCAATTCAATTGTCTTTGAATTCATGTAGAGTTCACTTGAATTATTTCGAATGCAGCTTAGTTCATTTGAATTCACTTAGATTCCAGTAAAAATAAACGGGAATTTACGCGAATTCGCCTGCATTTACTTCAATGTAATTTATACTAGGTATTATTAACTTAAATTGAGGTGCACGCCCAAATTTTAAGTATTATTTATCTAAATAATTTATTTATACAATTATGTATAATTATTGGTATATACTTGATTTATCAATTTATCAAATGTATCAATTTTTCACAGTGTTTACTGTTCAGTCTTATAAATAGGAGTTGAAAGTTTTCAGCCATTGATTATTTTTTACTTAATAATCTTAAGAAATTTCATAAATATATCCCAATAATTAAGTATTACTCCAGAAAAAGGATGAAACGGTTTAATCTTAAAAAAACACTGTGGAAAATTGATACACTTGATAAATTCATAAATCAAGTATATACCTAATACTTAAAATTTGGGCGTGCACCTCAATTTAAGTTAATAATACCGGCTTAAACGCATCTCAGGGTACCATCGTACCTGACTAGGCCTAGCGACCCTTTTCTATTGTGCGGTGCTCCGCCTCGAGGGAGCTCGAACTCGAAGCTGGACAAAGCGCTGTGGTGCTCAACCGTAGGCTTCTGTGTATGTACGCGTGAGGGTACCTTTAAAATTTAAATGGCTCTGTTCCCACCTCTATTTCCACCGGAGGCTACTGACTGTGTACGTTGCGGTGGTAATGCAAAGTACGTAAAGTTGTCGTTGGCTAACTGTAATTGCAAAGTAACGTACGTTAGATGAATAAATTAATACTCGAATGAATAATTAAATAAATAATTAAATGATGAATAATTGAATGAATTATTAAATAGATAAATAATCAATTAATTAAATAAATAATTGAATAACTGATTGAATGATTAAAGGAATAATTAAATAAATAATTAAATAAATAATTGAATGAATGAATAAATTATGGTACCTTTAAAATTTAGATGAGGCGCGTTTTTTTTTACGTGGTGATCCCCAGTAGGCCTAGTCCACTTGTCAATTAAGCATGCGTTGTTTTTTCTTATTTTTATCATTTTATTTTATTTATTTCTTATTTTTAAATTTTTTTTATCAATTAATTCATTCATCATGCAAAATTCACCTCACATGCAACATTTAATGTGGGTAAAAATTGACAAGTGCTTTAGTAAAATCTATAAAAAGTTCTTCAACTGAACCATGCATGCTCCTCCAATTATACTCTATTAAATGATCGTCAGTTCTAGAAACTGCCATTCTACCAATTCGCCTTCGCATATCACGATTGAATAATTAAATAAATAAATGGATAAAAGAATAATTGAATGATTGAAAAATTGAACGACTGAATAAATTAGAAAAATTTTATATAAATTCAAAACCTCATGATTTAAGAACTGTGTACCGCTAAGGAATTTTCCATGCGGCTAACTAATAGTGGAGATGGGGGTGGCTCACTAGGAACTAGATTTCACATTTGACCTGAGTTCTAGATCATTTTGCCATTTTATAGATTTTACTAAAGCACTTTTCAATTTTTACCTACATTGAATGTTGCATGTGAGGTGAATTTTGCACGATGAATGACTTAATTAATGAAAAAAATAAAAATAAAAAAAATAAATAAATAAAATAAAATGATAAAAATAAGACAAAACAACGCATGCTTAATTGACAAGTGGACTAGGCCTACTGGGGATCACCACGTAAAAAAAAACGCGCCTCATCTAAATTTTAAGGGTACCATAATTTATTTATTCATTCAATTATTGATTTAATCATTTATTTCATTATTTATTTCATTATTCATTTATTCATTCAATTAGTTATTCAATTATTTACTTAATTAATTGATTATTTATCTATTTAATTATTCATTCATTTATTCATTCAAATATTCATCATTTAATTATTTATTTAATTACTCACTTATTTATCTAACGTACGTTACTTTGCAATTACAGTTAGCCAACGATAACGTCACGTACTTTGCATTACCACCGCAACGTACACAGTCAGTAGCCTCCGGTGGAAATAGAGGTGGGAACAGAGCCATTTAAATTTTAAAGATACCCTCGCGCGTACATACACAGAAGCCTACGGTTGAGCACCACAGCGCTTCGTCCAGCTTCGAGTTCAAGCTCCCTCGAGGCGGAGCACCGCACAATAGAAAAGGGTCGCTAGGCCAAGTCAGGTATGATGGTACCCTGAAATGCGTTTAACCTGCGAATTAAATAAATAAAGGAACAGGCAATTTTTTTAAATTGAAACAATATTATACAATCGTTAGGTGCACGTTTTTATTAGAAAGCACAGTATACTCTACGATATTGACCATTCAACGGGGCTGTAGGAGAGTATAATTCTGCGAATTTCACGCTTAGAGAGTACCTCACTGTACTGTACACCATGTTGGCGCAGGGACTCGCAGTCGCCTGAGAAGGAGACACTATGGTGGGTTTGTTAACCCGATTCGGTTATCGTGGGTCATTTCAGACCCAAGGTATTTTTCTTTTGTCTCATTACTCAGAATCCGTGTATCCCAATAATACCTATCCCCACCCTAAAAATACTTCTGGACTAGAGGACCCTTTTTGCTGAATCGCGTTTTCCCAGCGACAGCCTCGCCTTCGCAGTAAGCAGATGAAGTTCCCGTTGGGTCTGAAACGACCCACGATAACTTTAACTTCAGTGCAAACTCGTTTTGAGCGTTAATGTAAGTTTTTGAATTTTTATGAAGTTTACGAGTATTGTTGGAAGATTCTAATTTTTTTGAGTCATATATTCATTTTTCTTCTCTTATAGCATGGCGCAGGGTAAATCCACTGAATTCTCAAGAATTCTTCGTCCACGTACGAAACGAGTCAACGAGTACTTGTAAGACGATGGAATTTAAGGTGTGAACATATTGTTTTTTTTCATCATGGATATGTTCAATTTCCTACAAAAATGAAGTTTGTATACTTCGAGATATGTGGGCGTCCGCATGAAAAGTGTCCTCATGGCTGGTTCTAGTTTAGAAGATATTCGCGTTTTTCTAAGTTTAGGTCAAAATGATCATTTTTGAGTTTGAGTTGGGGATGATAATGGAACCTAAAGTAAATTTGGGATTATACTCGTATCCAGATAGTAACCCGAAGTAGGCATATCTCATGTTCAAAGACAAAATATAACATTTGTGCTTATGGCACTCGCCTGGTATAGATGCGTTTTTCTCGAAAGACGGTTTTTTGAAGTTCCAACTTCAAAAATGCTCCAGTTAATCATTTTTCAACTTAGGAGGTTTATTTTGGGCCTAAAATGCGGGGAATTTATCTGAATATTTGTCTTTATACGTAACTCCATACCGACCATAAGGACCCTTTTCGTGCAGACCCGTACATATAACGAGGTATTTCTTGAAACTTCAACCTCTTTCGAAAAAAGCGCTAATTGACACCATAAACTTAAGCATTTCTTTTGTTTTCATCGAGTTCGTGATTTTGTCTGTAAAAATATGCTCTTTGAACTTTACAATGCTATTTGAAAAATTCAAATACCTCAATTCGTTCAAAAGTTATGAATTTTTTAGTAAATGTCTGCATTTTTGGAAGTTGGGTGTGTTTATCACTAAAAATAAAATATTTGTACAAATTTTATTGCAATCTTTATAATGCGCCCTTGAAGGAGAAGTGTTCAAGAGTGTTAGAAATGTCGAGATTTGAAAATTATAAAATTTGCAAAACGTTGCTCGGCCAGCAATAATATTAAAATTGCAATTAAACAAATAAGTTACTGTTGTAAACTAGCCAAAAATTACAAACATTTTGCAAATCGTACTGAGTAATAATTAACTAAGTACTAACATAATATTAGATTTGCAAACTGTTTACTGCTTGGCATCACTATTAATTATAAACAAATTATTATTTTGCTTATGACTCCCCAACGAAAATACCGAAGGTTTTGCAAATTCTTATTTCTACTTCTTTCCATTGAGAAGATACTATTATATGATTTGCAAAATTGTATGCATAACGCACATCATCGTTTTTTAAATTATTGTTGCATTTTTTGCAATTCCACTCATAAAATTCCTGCGAGAATTGCAAATTTTGCTTTTTTGGGTAAACAAATTTTGGAAAAGTCGAAATCTAAAAAATATTAAATTTTCAAAAGGTTGCACGACCGGAATAAATATTAATATTGCAATTAAACAAATAATGTACTTTGTTGAACTAGCCAAAAAATACAAAAATTTCGTAAATCGCAGAAGTTGTATTGTGTTTGAAAGGCTCAAAGTTCATTTTTGAACTTCAAATATCTCATATAAATCAATAGTTTTAGCGTCACTTCACTTTCACGATCATTCTCCTTCAAAGTGTAAATATCTTATAGGTGTAAGCCCTCTGGTTTCTAAAAATCGAGTAACCTCAATAATTGACCTATAAGAATGCTTCCTGTATTGAAATTTTATAAAAGCATTACTAGCATTACTAGTATTACTAGTAATGCTTTTATGAAGTATCAATACAGGAAGCATTCCTATTGGTCAATTATTGTGGTGATTCTATTTTTGGAAATCGGGGTGCTTACAGGTATAAAATGTACACTTTGACGGGAAATGACCCATAAACATAATTGTCAATCATAACGCGAAGGACGGAATACAAAATTTAGATCATTTTCGTTTTATAAGAAAATGTCTACGAACCTTTCGGATACAATGTGTTTTTACATATTTCCTGCACTTTCACAGAAAAAACTAAGTGCAAACTTCACCCGGATTCCGGGGTAAGGATTACCTGCAACAAAAATTACCCCGTGTGGGTAAACTTTCCCTGACTTCTCGGTATTTTTCTGCTTTTACCCACACTTGTAAGGAACTTTTGACAGCTCTAACGATTCGGCAAGTCAGCCTTTATGAAGCCGCAGTTATCCGATTTGCCTGTTACATCAACCATCAGCTAACTTCACTTCAGCCATCAAAGCTAGTGGCTACAAATTTTCAAGACGGTGGTGACAACTTTTAAGAGAACAAAAGACAGTTTCTGCCCATCGAGGGTAATATTTGTGTTTTACCAATACGAACAGGTAAAAATACGAAGTTACCTGCAACACTATTTAGCCTAAGTTTTTTCTGTGTTCTGTTCTTTAATATGCAGATTTTTGAATTTACATATCTTACAATTGAAAGGATATGTTATCTCTGAATTCGAATCTGCGTTCAATAACAACCAAAAAATTCTTCAATTTCCATATTGGCTACGAATGCATACGGATTATGTACAAATTATATAATATGAATAATAAATCAACAGAAAATTGTCCTAAAATTTCAAGCTGAAATTTCAGAATAGCGTAAAGTAAAATATGTGTTTCATAGTACTACATGTTATCGGTGTTTATAGTCCACAAAGTTTGTTTCCCACTAGAAGCTTTTCGAGAGAAATCTATGAGTAGAGAACGGCGAAGCGTCATTATCACTCAAATATCAAGTGTAATTACATTGAAGGTGAAAAATATACTCTCATTCGAACTCACGAATGGCTTTTGAAAAATTAATAAAGGTAAACTATCTCAATCAATAACGGCGAAACTATAAATTTTATTTTAAACTATAAATTTCTAAAAATTTTGGTTTCATGACTCAGTTATCGGAAGTAACATTGTCATCTCTCGTCCCTCGATATGCAGTACACTAAATAGTTACATATGGGACGAAAGGCAACATCGTTATTTATTCACACATGTCTTCTAATAGACAATTGTCTCTAAAATTGTCTTAATTTTCAAAATAAATTACAAAAGTTTAATCATGCTCCGGTTACCTTAGAAAAATTATTTTAAACAAATTATTCACTCATCAAAAAATGTTCACGCAATTCCTGAATTGCATATGGTCACTCGTTTTTTTTCTTCAATTTTTTTCTTTTCTTTCTACATCGGCGGTTATTTTATTACTTTCAGAAACTTTTTTAAAGAAATAAGATACCATGACAATAGGACGTTAGTAGTAAGTTAATTATCACTAAGTACGATTTGCGAAAAACATGCGAATTTTTGGTAATTTTTTTTTTAAACATCAAGAAAGATATTGATATAGGGTTTGTTATGCTTAATAGATATACTCTCAAAATACATACAAAAATTTTTTTTAGTTTATTTTATGCGCTCTATATACATTTAAATGGCACTTTCCTCAAAATCACGTTTTTACCGCTTATAAAAAAAAAATCTGCGAAACTACAGAATCAATCGGTCTGAAATTTTTACCACATATTCTATACATATACATCAAAGGGTGGTAGCAGATTTATATGAAAATTTTTATTTTTACTGTTATTTGCATGCAAAAAAAATGAGATTTTTTATTTTTTTTCGAATTGCCGCTATTTTTTTTGCATGTAAATGGAAAAATCTGTTACCACCGGTTGATGTATATGTGTGGAATATGTGGTAAACATTTGAGACCAATCGATTCGGTAGTTTCGGAGATTTTTTTAACAAGCGGTAAAAACGTGGTTTTGAGGAAAGTGCCATTTAAATGTATAAAGAGCCATAAAATAAAATAAATTTTCAAATGTATTTTAAGAGTATATCTATTAAGTATAACAAACCCTACATCAATATCTTTCTTAATGTTTTTAAACAAGATTTACAA
The DNA here is from genome assembly GCA_932178445.1 of Andricus quercusramuli. Classification (NCBI taxonomy): domain Eukaryota; kingdom Metazoa; phylum Arthropoda; class Insecta; order Hymenoptera; family Cynipidae; genus Andricus; species Andricus quercusramuli. The sequence goes on from CAKNXH010060222.1 coordinate 150,531, forward strand.
AAAACGCATTTTTTTCGCGCGCTTGAAGAAGAATCCTGCCTCAAAAAGTACCTAATTGGTTTAATTGCAATTTTAATATTCTTGCCGATCATGAACGATGATGTGCGTTATGCATACAGCTTGGGAAATCATATAATAGCCTCTTTTTTCAATAAAAAAAAGCAGAAAGAACATTTTGCAAAACCTTCGGTATTTCCGCTGGGGAAGAATTAACAAAATAATAATTTGTTTATAATTAATAATGTTGGCGTATCACGAACGTTTTGCAAATTTAATACAAGATAGAGACTGAATTTATAATTACTCACTCAAGTTTGCAAAATGTTTTGACTTTTCGTGAAGCAACGGGGAGCAAATGTTGCGAATTAATTTTTTTAAACAAATTTCAGACCCGAACTCGTTTTGTAAAATGTTATTTTATGTTCAACATATAAAAAAACAACTATAGAATTTTTTTGAAGACCTTCGGAATTTTTGTTAATTGACTCGGTTTTATGTCTAATTCCACTGGTCTACAGTGCGAGTTAGTCAATTTTTACATATATCTGACGGTTTTCGAAATGAGTCAAAATTTTGATTTCAAAAAATTTTGAAAACCTGTTCACTAGTTTAGGTCGGGGTGGCCGAGGATCACCGCCCTTTAGAAAAGCCTGTGAATGTTGTCAGTTTTCTCTCAAGTATGGCAGTCGGTCGCGTGTTTAGTCGCTCGTCGTTGGCGGTGGATAAGCAAATGACCTCTGTGATATTGAATCAAATGAAACATATATTTTTGAAACAATTAGAAATTGTTGAGTATACACATGTACAAATAGAAATCAACATGTGAAATGCTTGAAAGTCCGAATATGGATCTTTACGGTTCTGAATCTCCGTACGAACTGAACTCTGGGTCAGCGCGAGCTGCCCGGCATGACACATACGAATACACATCACTGTAGTATGGTTGCCATACTCACTTCTTTGACTTTATTCTGACTCACTTGTTACATTCTTTACACTTCAATAACTGTCATCGTTGCTCTCTACAACACCCCTCCTCAACGATGATTCTGGATGCCTTAATTCTTCAAGCCGCATTTCTCCCGAAGTATGGACAATCTGATATTGTTCATTGGTTTAGTGAGCACATCTGCCAACATGTGCTCTGTAGGACAGTACTCGTATTCCGTTGATCCTTTTTCCTTTAGATCTCTCACATAGTGAAATTTTGTTGCTGTATGTTTTGTTCTGTTGCTGAACCTTTTGTTTGCAGAAAGCTTTAAACATCCTTGATTGTCTTCCAGAATTTGTATAGGACCTTGTATTACCTTTCCGTAGTCTGCTAGCAACTGCCGTAACCAAATTGCTTCTTGAGTTGCCTCTGCAAGTGCTATATATTCGGCCTCTGTTGATGATAATGCAACACAATCTTGTTTCTCACAGGCCCAGCTGACACATCCTCCATAAAACTTGAATAGATATCCACTATTGGATTTTCTGTCAATCTTATTCTGTGCCCAATCTGCATCTGCAAATCCAGTTAGTCTTGGTGCATTCTTGTCTTGTGTATTTCCTAGCTTTAATTTCAATTCTTTAGATCCTTTCAGATATCTTGCAACTCGTTTTGCCTCGTTCCTGTCCGTTTGGGTAGGTCCAGCGCTGTGTTGATTCAATATAGACACACTTGCAGCGATATCTGGACGTGTGTTTACTGCTATGTAAAGCAATTTTCCGATGAGCTGTCTATACATCTCATTGCTCTCCATTGGCTCGTCATACTCTCGTAGCTTTAAGTAACCTGGATCCAGCGGGATCTTCGATGGTTTCGCATCCTGTAGTCCTACGGATGTCGGCATCTTTTCTATGTATTGGGGTTGACTTATTTGAAAAATCCCCTCTTCGTCTTGTTTAATTTTTATTCCAAGATAGTGGCTTAATTTGCCCAAGCTCGTAAGTTGAAATTTGCTTCTTAAAACTTCAGCTATTCGGAATATTTGTTCTTCTTTCTTGCTTGTAATCACAAGGTCATCTACGTACGTGATGAGGTAGATTACTCCGCCCTCAACCTTCTTTATGTACAAACAGGGGTCTGCTTCACCTTGGACGAAACCTTGTTCTTGCAAAATGTTGTCCAGCTTTTCATTCCATATCTTGGCTGATTGTTTTAGACCGTATGAACTTTTGTTCAACTTACACACCCAATTCTGCTTTCCAGGTACTTTGAAACCTTCTGGCTGTTTCATGTAAATAGTTTTCTTTAAATCTCCATTTAGAAATGCTGTCTTTGCATCATAGTGATAAACAAACATTTTTTCTTCACCTGCAATAGATAATAAAGTTCTAAAAGTACTTTTTCTTACCACAGGAGCAAATACTTCATCATAATCCACTCCATATTTTTGTGAAAATCCTTGCGCTACTAGTCTTGCTTTGTATTTGGGCTCAGCTACAGTCACACTCTGTTTGACCTTGAACACCCATTTACAACCCACTATTTTTCTATCCTTTGGTGGTGCAACTAGAGTCCAAGTTTCATTTTTCTTGAGTGAATCCATCTCTTCATTTGCTGCTGCTTTCCATTTATCCTTGTTGGCACTGCTCATTGCTTCCATTAAATTCTTTGGTTCCTCATCTATTTGCGTGACTAAATGTAACCCTGCCATATACCTGTTCGGCGGTACTCCGATGTTACTTCTTGTAGATCGTCTAGGTTCGTTTTCTCTAGCTTCTTCTTCTACATCCTCATATTCACTGCTTGATGAATCATCCTGATGACTGAATGTCGATCCTGAATCTTCCGTAGTATCCTCTTGATGACTGGAATTGCAGCTTCTTTCTTCCTCTGATTCTTCTTGCATTCTTGGAAATTCTTCTGCTGCCTGAATCTCATCCTGCTCCTTTGATGCTGAACTGACTATTACTTCTTTAATTGAGTTTTTCTTCGTTGGAATTTGATCTGTTAGCACATCGTTTTGGAAGATTACGTCTCTACTTATGGTGATTCGTTTTGTCTCTTCATCTAACAGATGATATGTCTTTGATTCCTCCGAATATCCAACGAAAGTCAGTTTTTCTGCTTTTGCATCTAATTTCTTTCGATTTTCTTTTGGGACATGGGCGTAGGCCACACAACCAAATATTTGCAAATTGTTTACATTAGGCTTTCTTGGATAACATAATTCATAAGGTGTTTTGCTTTTTGACCTTGTTGGTAACCTATTTTGTAAATAGTTTGCAGTGTTGACAGCCTCTCCCCAGTATGTGTAAGGCATTTTTGCTTCAATTACCATGCACCTAGCCATTTCTATTATACTGCGGTTCTTTCTTTCCGCCATGCCATTCTGCTGAGGTAAATACGCTGCCGTATACTGCATCTCTATTCCTTCTCCTTTTAAATAATGCTTTAATTTAGAGTTTACATATTCCCCTACTCGATCCGATCTAACAACCTTAGGCTTTCTTCCGTGCTGTGTTTTAACCCATTCAACATACTCTTTAATTAAATCTGATACTTCATGTTTATGCTGCATCAGATAAACTTTTGTGAATCTGCTGTAATCGTCGATCATCGTTAACATATACCTTCGTTTGCCTGGTGTCATGGTTTGCATTGGACCACACACATCAGTCTGTATCAGATCCCCAACTGCTGACGACTTTGTGTGTCACTCAATTGGAAATGGTTTACGTGACATTTTAGCTTCAATACAACAGTGGCAAGTTTCCTTGATTCCACAGTCCTTAATCGTTATTCCTTCTGCAAGATCCTTGTTCTGAAGTTCCTTTATAGCATCTGGATCCCTGTGTCCAAATCGTTTATGCCATGTGTGTAGACATTCTTCATGGTGTGCTGCATCACCTGTCGCTGCGTACATTGCTTCCGGTATCTTCAGTTTGTAGAGTCTTCCGTGTCGTACTCCGACTGCCAATACTTTTCGGTTCTTTAAAATCTTTACATAATTTTCGCTAAACTCTACTTTAAATCCTTTTTCAGTAATCTTGCTCACAGAAAGCTAATTCTCATCAAGAGACGGCATATACAAAACATTCTTCAAAGTTATTTTAACTGGAGTATCTTGATCCTCGAGAATGTTTATGTTACCCGATCCGGTACCGAGAACTTCAGCAGTGATGCCTTTCTGTGCGAGTCGAACGCTCATTCGGCTTGGAGTAAATTCTTCGAAAAATGATTGGTTGTTTGTCATATGGCTCGACGCACCAGAATCTATAAACCACTCATTTGAAGTTCCTATACTGTTTCTGCTCTCAACTCCAAAGAAACAGAAATTTGCTGAATCCTTTGAATCCTTAGTTTTACTTTCCTTATCCTTAGTTTCTTTATCCTTATTTTCTTTCCATTTCAGGTATTTTCTGCATTCTTTCTTCTGATGTCCAAGTTTCTTACAGAAAAAACACTTTATCTGCTGTTTTTCAGGCACTTTCGAAACTTTCATGGCTGTTTCCTTTGATAATTCTCCTTCTTCCGATCCTCTTCTTCGTCTGGATTCATCTATCAGCTTTCTTTTTACGAATTCCAAGGTTAATTCATCTTCTGGTCTCGATTCCAAAGCTGTGATGAGAGTACTGTAAGAGTTTGGTAGACTCATTAGAAGAATAGCGACCACTAGTTTCTCCATAAGAGATTCACCGAGAGCTGTCAACTTATTCACGAGGTTTAACATGGTATTTATATGTTCTTCCATATTACCTCCATCTAATAGCCTTAGATTACATATTCTCTTTAAGTGAAATACGTGCTGTGGTTGCTTGCCTGATATGGATAAGTTGACTGTCTTCCACTAGCAAACCGATCGTTACACGAGCTTTATCATCTTTTCTTTACCATATAGCTGACGGTGCATCGGGAGCCGTTTCATGGATGACCTCCCACAGATCTTCCCTTATCAGCAACAGTTCCAATTTATATTTCCACACTTGGTAATTTTCGTTGCTGAATTTCTCGATCTTAAAGCCTGTAGATTCTGCCATATTGTTTCCGTAGTACACTCACTCAATCCTTAGTACACTCACTTTTGTCACTTGCTCTGCTTTCACCAGTCACCTTAGTCACTTTAGTCACAAACCTTTATTGACACTGGATTACTAGGTCACTGGGCCCATAACCTGTTGGCGGTGGATAAGCAAATGACCTCTGTAATATTGAATCAAATGAAATATATATTTTTGAAACAATTAGAAATTATTGAATATACACATGTACAAATAGAAATCAATATGTGAAATGCTTGAAAGTCCGACTATGGATCTTTACGGTTCTGAATCTCCATACGACCTGAACTCTGGGTCAGCGCGAGCTGCCCGGCATGACACATACGAACACACATCACTGTAGTATGGTTGCCATACTCACTTCTTTGACTTTATTCTGACTCACTTGTTACATTTTTTACACTTCAATAACTGTCATCGTTGCTCTCTACAACACTTATTTTCTTCAGTCATGCGTAAGACGGTACATTCACTGTCAAAGAAATTTGAAAGTTTTTTACTTTTTTCCTTGTTCTGCATAATATTCAAAATAATTGCATAATATATTAAAATAAGCAACTACAGGTTAATAATTTCTAGTCCTATTATTACTAATGTTTGCCTGTCACTGTCAGAATCTTTGTTCCGTCAACAAAACACTTATTTCAAAAAATCTGCAGATAAAAGACATTTTCTTCTGTGAATATAAGCCAGAACATAATTGTTAAATTTTTAATGTTTTAGATATGTTCTTTGCATTTCAATAGTGCTTGAGGAAATGTACGACCTATTAATTGTACTGTTGTGCTTTTAGAGCAAAGCAATAAAAAGCCATATTTTTGTTTAATTGAAAAGAAATATCAGGGTGACAATTTAAAAAAGGATATTCAAGTTGGAGGCATATAAAACAAACTCATTTCTTAGGATAAAATGTTTATGTATGTATGTTTAATTTATTAAATCATCACTAAAAATGTATGTTGACTATTTATCTACTTTTCACAGAAAAACTGCCTAAAATTTTTACACTCTGACTTTATGGTATGTCTTAAACTTAGTTGAAACTTTCTAGATCAAAGCAACATTGATCTAAATTTGAGACTTCATGTTCTGAAGTTCAGAATTATATCTAACATCAAAAACTACTCAAACAAATTTTACAGAATTTAATCCTAGCAAATGCAAATACAATTTTAGTATTTACCTTAACAATTAAGTATTAATAATGTAACAATTTTAAGTATTTTCTTTTCAATATGTTTATTTTATTAAATAATCTATGAGATATATCGTGCAGTTATCGACACTTATAAAAATAACACGAAGTATATAACCATATTTTAATAATAACAAATTTTTTTTTATCTATAACCTAAATCGTGACTTCGAAATTTGAATTAGATTAAAATAAAACGTCAATTTTTACATCTATAAAACCCATCCTTGTTTGGACGATTGCCGATTTCTTTTCGTGTTTTTCTTCTTCATTTCATCTAATAATAAACACATATACAAATTACTTTTATGAATCAATATTCTAATGCTTTCTAAATTGATCAAATTATTTATATGTGGTAACTAAGGTGATACACCGTACGTTCCGGCGACAGTTTCACGGCGTTGCTCATGCATTGAAGCGAAGTCCGAAGCGGATTCCTTGGAGCAATCAATGGGCAATCACGGAATTCACAAAGGAATCATTTATGGACTGCCGCATTAATGTTTTTCTTATTCCCTGATTTCTCAGTGAATAGCCCCTCGGCACAGTGTGATCTATGAAGTGCTTGCAGAGTAACTCATTGTCACTAATGTTCTCGTTTCTAGTGGTTTGTGAGTGTTACGACCGTCAAGGTTCTAGTGTCAGGTGAACAGTGCGTTCGTGTTGCCATCTTTGTTTGGAGTCAATTACTCGGTATAATGACTTTTGAAATCTGTGAGAATGAATTTGAACTTTCAATGCAAAAAATTGGGAATTTGGAGTCCTCACTTTCAGCTCCTCACAACAAAGTTGACCATCTCACGTTGGAAAACAAAGAGCTCAAAGTCGAGCAAGAAAAACCGAGGTCGGTTATTGTGAAACAATACCGAAGAATGGAGGCAAGGGGTAGAACGTTGAGGAGCAAAACACCATTATTTTCGGTGTTCTTAAGGAAGAAGACGTTTACCTGGTTCAGACATTATGCAGCACTGGGATCAGCATTGTGGAGAACTATACTAAAAAAGTCCAAACAGAAAGAAAGGCTCTGCTTTCATACCTTGCAGAAGCTAGAAATTGTGACCTGAAAGCTTCCTTGAGCTATAATGCGATGTATGTGCATGGCAAAAAATTCGTGTCCAAAAATCTGACAGCGTTGGAGTGTGTAATCCAGAATGCCAAATTATCTGGGAATAGGGCGGAACCATTTGAAAAGGGAAAAATGGGGGAAGCAAGTGGCATACAGGAAAAGACGAAACGCAAGGCCTCGGAATCCCTACCAGTCACTATCGAAAAGCAGGTGGGAAATCTTACGAAAGGGAATACTCACAATCGGCTGTCATCAACCAGGGAGGCAAAGAAGAAAAATATAAATGGTTAAATGAGCGAACTGCATCAGGACGAGTCAACAATACTACAAACTTCTTCTTCTTCTGGAACTGTCATGGTTATGTAAGATTGTCAAACTACTGTATTAATTATGATAAGTTTGATATTATAGGAATTGTCGAATCCTGGATCACTAAGATTACCAAAAACTTGTTCGCGGATAATTAATTTAATCATTTCTTCTCTAACGCTTCGAAAGAAAAATCAAAACGTAGAGCCAGTGGCGTGAAATAAAATAAATTGTATTGCAAGAATCTGCTATTTCAACCCGACGTTAGATACAGAAGTAATGCTTCAACTTATCGAAGAAACCTTATGCGCTCTGTCAGAGAAATACAACGACGTTCCTATGACTATATATGGCCATTTCAACTGTAGGGTGGGGGGATTGGGTCAGGATCCACCTGATATGTTTTCTGACACAAACTTTTCAATGTTCCGGGAGAGTCACGATGTTGCGCACAACAGGATTGGGGTGGGATTGGTAGAGCCGATGGAGACAAATGAGTTTTATTTATTAAATGGTAAGTCGCGCTGTGACAATCCAGTTCACTTTACTGTTGTTAATGCAGGGGGTAAAAGTGTCAATGACTTGGTTTGGTGCAATGCTAAGGCACTGGGTATACTCGATGATTGAAGGTAGATCAATCCACACATACCTCGGATCATTTCCCGGTCTTAGTCTCCTCTTGTTGGTCTCCCACCCCAGCTGATGACTGAAGTGCACTGAATGTAAACAAAAATAAAAGTTAGACGCTTCTGAGATGGATAGACGACAAACGGGAGATCTTCTCGAACTAATTATACGTGTCTCACAAACTAGAGGTTAACTTTGAGAAATTAGACATTGATTATCTTAATTCAAACCTTACCTACGAAATTGTTGAAAGCGCCAAAAAAGCTGATATGAGGTCAGTGAGAAAAAATGTTACTACGCAATTTTTCCGTGGCAAACCTTGGTTTGATTCTGACTGTCGCAAAAGCAAATCATGTCTTTCTAATGCGTTGAAAGAAGCCAGTTGGGCAATTTTCTCAGATGATGCTAAGTTGGTTTACGTCAAAGCTCCAGCCCGTACCAAGCACTGATAGCTAATAAAAAAGGGAGTTTTGAGTCCAATATCCTGGCGGGCCTTGAGAGTATCAATAACAGTAAAACATTCTGGGATACTGTTAATAGATTCAGAGGTTCAAAAACAAAATCTACCATTTCTTTCTACAAAAGCTTGAGAAAGCTTCTGTCGTATGATACTTCCTCTCAGATGTCTGTCACCGTAATTCCTTACAGATGTGCGACACCCATTATTAGGTAGCAGAATTAAAACTGACAGAATCTGTTTTCCAATACACACAAGTAATTTAAATAAGGCTGCGGGGCTGGCTCGAATCTCAAATAATAATCGGATTGGCCCAGCCAATTATTCCAGAAGACCAAGCAGGTTTTCGGCGATGTAGGAACTGTATGGATAATATTTTCACCTTGGCCTCTGTTTCGCAAATTTACTTACCGAAAAAGAATAGATATATCTATGTCATTGTGGTGGATTTTTCAAGGGCTTTCCATCGGTGAATCACTCTGACATCTGGTCAAAACTTTTTGATATAGGAGTCAGCTCAAAAATAATTAGGATTCTGAAAAGTCTGTATGAGAGAGCCTTAACTTTTAAAGTAGGGAACGAGTTCTCGGAGGAATCGCCGGTCACTGAGGGAGTTCTAAAGGGAGATATTTTGAGCCCAATCATGTTTAACCTCTCAAACTCGGATATCGAAATTTTTTTAAACAAAAAGTTCTTGTGGGTCTCAGAATCATGGGTGACACGGACACTATAGTGCTCATTTACGCGGATGCTTTAATGATTTTTGCATAATCAAAAATAGACGCAATAAGATAACTCAGTATCCTCCAGGAGTATTGTAATATGAACAAACTCACGGTTGAAAACAACAAATCTGTATACACTCTATTCAAGAAAGGTCGGATCAGCGCAACACTCCTAAGTCTGAAATATAATGGTAGCTCTTTGGAGTTTGTTCCTGGTTTTGAATACATTGGTCCGATTTATTCTAGAACAGGTGCTTTCAACTTAGCTAATGCAGCAGTCAACAGAGCCAACTCAGCCTCATTCTCGGCCTCCAATATTCTAACTAGAACTGAGTGATCCTCATGGTCTTCCATTATCAAAATTCATGACTCAATTATAAAGAGTTAATTATTGCATGCGGCTCACATTATCGGATTGAATCATCTAGATGTCTTCGAAAAAGTACAAGTCCGTTTTTACACAAATCTTCTGCGCCTACCCAGAAATACGCCTCACTCCATTGTTAGATTGTAACTAGGTTTTCCCTGTGTGTCATACCAAATCTTAAAAATGGCTTTGAATTGGGCGGCAAAGATTTTTGATATGAAAGGCTCTAGGTATCCTAAACTCTGTATGCTCAAACTAGCCGAAACCGCAAACAGCAAAAATGTTAAATATAACTGGCTATGTCAACTTAGTAGATATCTGTAGGTAGCGGGCATTAGTCACAATCTCACGGATCTCAATGGTCCCAATCTTATAATTCAAATCGATACTATAGCTGATAGATACCGTGATTTTTTACATTTGCGGGATCAGTTAAGATTGGTAAACAGTAACTTTAGTTATATATACAATAAAATTTTACACAATGATAAGCTACCTCAGCAATATTTGTTACTCAAAGCTGCTTCCCTTTTCAATCGCATTTTCGCTCAAATAAGAACTTCCTCCAGGTTCATCATTAAGTTGACCTCTAAAGCTGGGACAACTTCAATCGATCCACAACGTATTTGCTCGTTATGTAATCTAAGAGAAAATTAAAATTTTTTACACGTCCTCGCCAAATGTCCAATCTACTCGCGCGTCACAAATCTTTACTTGCGTAACATTGGTATGATGAACGAGAACAATCTTCACTTACTATTATCAAATATAAACCCTGAAATGCTTGGCTCGATATAAAACTTTATAAGTACATAGTTCAAAATCAGAGCTTTTTCTCTATTTGAATAGTACACTGCCCGAACTTGCCCAGTATGACCTAAAAACCCATTGTACATAGGATATTATAACTTTTCTTTCATTTTTTATTTATTTTAATTTTATCGATTTTTATAGTAGTGGCCTTCCTTTGCTACAGAATCTTGTATTCCTAGAGGCAATAAATATACACACATACATCTCTCACCGTTTTTGAGATAACTCAAAATTTTGATTTTGTTTTGAATTTTAAAAACACTTTGTTCCATTTCTCCTATGTTTAAAGAAACTAACAATAAATTTCCCCTAATTTATAACTAACTCGACATAAACGCACTTATTTTTAGTCTGAATTTTGAACTATTTTATTAATTCATTATAATAATGAAGTCAGACATGTCGACTCTTTTGAAATTTGCGCCTACTTGAATTATCGAGTTATCGAATCTTGCTGTCGATAACTGATTGGCTGATTCTACTGGGACACTCATTAAGTGCCAATGCCTAACTGAATTGACCAATACGGTTCAGGGAGTATGCATGAAGTTGGCCGAATTGCATGTGATTTTTATAATAGGATCTTTGTGCGATATCCAAAGCACTAGTGCTGCCTTCACAAAAACTACAAACAAGTGCCTGCTTACAGGGCTGACATTTATTCGTGGTTTGTATTTCCTAGGGCTTGCAAGCTATTACAGACGGCATCACAGAGATCTGGTTGTATAGGGATTTCAGTCGAAAGTTTTTTTTATAGTTTTCGAGCCAGGCAATATAAATAAACAGAACTACTTCTTATATGCAAGGATAAAGAAAATCGTCTAAAGTAAATTTCCTTTTGAATTTGTTGAAGTTCTTATTTCTAATTTGAGAAGGAAAAAATATCGAGCCTATTCTTGCATATTATCAAAGACATTGAGATAACTCGAACTAGTGACTCTTCAACCGGCTGTAAACTCTAATTCAAGGATTCATTTTTCTGCCCGGCATCCCTAGTCTCCTCGCATAAATTTGTAATGAAATTATACATATGATGGTTCTGTTCGTTGAGTCAAGCTTGCCGCGTCACGTTAAATGCGGTTAGAATGGACCCTGTAAGAAAAGTAAATTCTACATCAGCTATCACATTTTATTCATTTAATTAAAATAATTGAAATAAATTAGAAAAGAAATGCAATAATTTAAAAAGAGAAATTAAGTGTTCGTCGTTTCCTGTTGCTGTTTACGTGTGTGCAGTTTCTGATTGCTCTGGGTTTCTTCATTTTTTGCCTCAATTCCTTTGCTTTCAAAGGTTGAATTTTTGGACCAATGACACCTTTCGTCTTAATTGGGCCCTCATTGATTCTTGTCTCGACTGTAGAACTAATTTCTTTATATTGTTCTCTTTTTGGACCCCATTTCTTATTTGTATACAAAATGCATAATTTTGAATACAAATTTAATATATTTAATGCGAGACTTAAGCCACCCAGAAAGCTTTTCTGGCAGAGTAGTTGTCTGTTTTAACTTTGATTTGCGTTGTGCACTAAATTGCGTATATAATTGTAGAGAATTCGATTCTCTACCATTTTCCTCTGGACAATATTGTTGTGAAAAAATTATTTTTCGCTAAAAATAAGCAAAAAGTGTGGAAAATGGGAAAGTAACGCAGTTTTTTCCACTTTTTGACAATTTGTATTGGAAATAAGTGGCCCGTTCAAATAACATAGTTGTAGGGGACTCAATTTCTAACAAATTTTGTATTAACAAGTTTTTCGTGCGACCCGTAGATCACGGTCGGGAATGCTCTCAACACAGAGGCACGGCGAAAGCGACTCTTAACTCATTTCCGAGCTTATTTCCACACCACCGCAGAGGTAGAGGTCTCGGCGGGTTTTTTATGCTGTTTCTGCAGTGGATCTGATCCACAGGTTTCATTTTTTTATATTTTTTTTATTTATATTTTTATATTTTTATAAAAATTGAATGGTTATTTCCGACTTTATTTTAATCTTATGTCACAAGAGGACATTTCTCTGAGTGTGTGTATATATATAATTTTAAAAAAAGGGTTAAACAACCACCGCAGGGTCCCACTGAGAACAACTACCATCTAAAAAATAACACTGGCTTCCAGTAGAACCGTGGTAAACCACACTTATGGCCACGTCTCACAACCGTGAGATGGGTGGTCACAACGACAGGCCGGCGAAGCCCTCTTGTGTCTTGAGGACACGAAGCGACCCAAGGATACCAGCTTTCTGCATCCTAAACTAAAGCACGGTGAAGTTTGCACAACTGGGTTTGCCTGCATTCATTCCAGGCAAAGCCCGAAATCACAAAGTATTTCGGACTTTACCTAAAGCGCATCCGCAATACGTGCATTGCCTAGCCAAACTCAGGTTTGCCGCCATTTCGAGCTTTGCCGGTAACACATATACTGCGTCCAGCGGCACGAATTCCCCTACACTGCTGTGTTGAGAGCGTTCCCGACCGTGATCTACACGTCGCACGAAAAACTTGTTCCACAGAAGTTGTTGAAAATTGAGTCATCTATAACTTTACTATTTAAATGTACCACTTATTTTTAATAAAAATAGTAAATAAATGGAAAAAACTGCGCCACTTTCCTAATTTTTCACACTTTTTGCTTATTGTTGGCGACAAATAATTTGTTTACAACAATGTTGTCCAGAAGAAAATTGTAGAAAATCGAATTCTCTACAAATTTGTTACAGACCTTTTTCATCGAGAAATGCAAAATACGCGTGAAAATCGACGAAAACACAAAATCCAACATGGCGGACACTTCCAGTAATTATTTCTTGGACAATTTTGTAATTTCTTTATGTGCTTCGCGGGGGACACTTAACTGCGTCGAAAGTTCGCCGCCCACGGTTCTTCCGTTTCTTATATCGAATTTGATCTAAAGTCGTTGGGCTACAACGCCAATTTATAAAACAGTTTCTAGCTTCCTTTAAAATCGATTTGCATTTTTTCTTTTCATTTTATCTTTGCATTCTTTAGATGGTTCTTTTGCTCTTCTGTTTTTCTCTCTGTAATCATTTTCATGTATTTTTCTCTCCTCATCGCTAAGGTCTGTAATGTACAACTTTCTTAGATACCGTTACTTCTTTTCGTACACGGCTACATATTAGCCCTTACCAAGTTTTCCTATATATGCGTTTGTATATCCTATTCTGAAAATCTATTTACACTTTTGGTTTCTGTAAATTCTCAATCTTGATTCGCATCTGTTTTGTCTGTTTTGTCTGTTTGGTTCTCTTTCTTCTCCATCTTTGACCTAAGTTCATTTTTGAGACTAAAATCAGTTTTACTTTCAGAACCCCTGAAAAAACCCTTGTATCTTTCAATAGCTCTCTTAGTCTTTCATCCGCAACGACAAAGTCAATTATACTGAGGCTACCTCCTCTGCACCAGGTATGCATGTAGATAATTTCACTCCTAGATCAAGTATTCGTAACGAACAAGTTCTTTTCTAAGCATAAGCTAACTAATCGGTCTTCGTTGCCATTTGTTTTTGGATCGCCAAAACTACCTAGTACCCTTTTCGTACCCTTACGTTAGGCTACAACCCATCCACTCATATCTCCTAGCAGAATGATTCTTTCTTCATAATGGTGAATACCTATAGTATCTTTTAAAGTGTCCCAGAAGGCGTCTTTCACTTCACTCCTTTCACCATCGAACGGGGGCGTACCACGCTATGATAAATAATCGTGTGATTCCCACTTTCATTCTAACCCACAACAATCTGGGAGATATAAATCCATGCTTCTTGAAATGCTGTCTTGCTCTCTCGTGCATAATCGGACCGACCCCTTGACTACCATGTGATTCATTATCTACTCCTGACCATATTTCAAGTCCGTTTTTTACCTCCCTATTTTTCATCTGTCCAATGTCGGATCCCCTTTTTCTTTGTTTCAGTGTGCACCCAACTACAATCTTAATGCAAAAAAAATGTATTTTGTGAGTCGAAATCATGTCCAAATTAATTAGAGAGTCTTTGTAAGATCAAAGTCTAGTTATAATGTCAGTCCAACTAAACTCCGGTCAATGGAGGGGGAGTGTAGGGACAGAACTAAAACAGAGTAAGTAACAGTTGGTTTGTGTTGTATACTGAGAATGGCAGCAGTCTTCAGCACATTAGCAATAGGTGAGAAAATGTGTATATCTTTCCAAAGTTCCCGAAAATAAGCCAAAATTTGATATGTTTCTATAAATCTGTTATGTTTCAAAATTTCACAAAATCTCGTAATTTTTTATGACTTCCCACAATCTTATTTATCTCAAAATTTCCAAACATTTCTAGAAATTTATATGAATAATAGAACTTTGCATAACCTTTCGACAAAGCTTCATAAACTTCCGAAAACTCCCGAACATTGCGTGTGATTTGTCAATTCGTTACGCACCTGTTCATTTGGTTTCATTCACTTCAGGGAGGGTGATCGTTCAAAACATGACAATTCTTTGTTTTCAATCCCAACATCTACTTTGCTCGAAATATTAGTATTCATAATATTTTATAAAAATTAATATAGGATAAGACGAAAGGAAACCCAAAAAGTAGCCCCCCTCCAAGATATAAAATAGTCCAATTTCGAATGAGAACATTAAACTTTCAACAAAACAGCTGAACCCTCAAATCTAAAATTCATTTTCTTTAAAATATTTAGGGTTCATTACTTTCATTTCTCCTCCGATTCAATAATAATTGAAACAATTGTCAAAATTATGTATCTTAATTTTGATTAACGAAATTGTAACTTTCATCAACTACATTTAATTTTTTTATTTTGATTATGGAATTAATATTTTACTTCTTTCTAATTCCAATAAAATTACTGACTTTTACACATACTACATGAGTTTTATTAATCCTTCAACCTTAAGATATTACATAGTAATAAACTTTGAAATTCAATACTTATTTTAACTTATTTGACGACATATTTAATTCCAATTCGCAAATGAGTTGAGTCAGCAGTCATGCGATACATACATAACACAGCTCCACAAAAAAAATTGAGAAAATTACCCCTGGAGCCTGACTATGTCTATCATATGTTTTTGGGGTCGCTCAATCCAAATTCGGGGTCCATTTAACCCCATCACGTCAGTATTTTCTATAACCTGGAAAAATAGGCCCAAAAACCTAATAAATTCACTATCCATTGACCCCTCAATTTCAAAAGCCCCGTAACCCCTTAAACTCATATCTCGTCAACCCCATAACCTCAACATTCCATACCTCAAAACCCCCGAACCCGGTAAAAAAGAGATATATGCGCATTGAATTGGTTGAAGCCATGGAACACAGTATGTTCGAGCCATGCATGTTTCTTGAGCCTTAAACCCGCATTCTTCAATAACCCCATAACTCCGAAAACTCATCACCCGGTGAGAACGAGACTTTCGTCTCTGCCGGATCACGGAATAACTCCGTTCCCCACCGTCAACCACGTGGAGGTGCCCTGGATTCCAAAAACACAAATAAGTAGTACAGCAATGATGTCCGAAGATTTGACTCATAAGAGTTCGTACATAAGCAAGGTAGCCAACCGTCCCACATTCGCTGAGACGGTCCCGCGTTCGTCGCGATGGTTCTGCATTAGTACCTTCTGTCCCAAGCTACTAAAAAAAAGTCAGGAATCGTCAGAAAAAAATCAGGACTTCTGACCATTTCTAACCACTTTTGTTACGTTTCTCGACAGAAATCGTCAGGAAAAGTCAGAATTTGTGAGAAATGTTCAGAAATCGTCAGAGCTTGGGTTCGAAGGATAATCCTTTTATTAGGGGTCCAAAAATGGAATGACATAAAACCTAATCCCTTTTATTACTTATAATTAATTAATAATATTTATATATTGAATGACTCTGAAGGTGAATCTGAAAATTTTTTCTGTTTTGACGTATCTCTTTCTCTGTACAAGATACATTATATTTGATCTAATTAACAATTTTTTAGAAAAATTTTTAGGTATCTGAAATCGTCGAAACCCGTAGATTCTGAATTCCTATCTATTGAATCTGTGTTGGGTTGCCTACCTGCGGTCCTAGCCGATGAGCTACCTGATGGGATGTGAATTAGCATATCTTCAGAAATCGTCAGACTCGTCAGGAATGGTCAGGATGTTCAGGAATCGTCAGAACTTCTGACCATTCGTGACGATTCCTGACTTTTTTACTAGTAGGGCGCTTTGAAATTTGTCCCGCATTGTCCCGGAAAATTGGGGCAGCGTCCCGCATGTCCCGCATTTACTATGCTTTTCATACAATCTATACTTCAGTGGAGTTCCAGCAGTGGTTTAATCAGTGAGGTTCACTGGTTTCTCAGTAAAATTTTCATCTGGTCGTATGCCTTGTCGTCCGTCAGCTGTTTAGGCATGAAACATATCGTTTATCACTTTTGTGCTAGTCTTTGTAAAATCATATATGAAAAACCGCACTTCACTGCCACAGAAATGACTATGGCCCGTGCTTCAATATAATAGGATATAATATTTTGCCTCTAATTGTGGGAAGGACCGTCCTTACGTTAGCGTGTCGCGTCGCTCAAAGTCAAACCCAAGTGACCAGGAACCTCCCTCTATCAAGCGAAAGATATTATATCCACCGCTCATTGCAGCCAGGCGCCAAATATTTATAAAACAAACACTAGTACACAATAAGGTTCGTTTTCACTCGAGAAATGCCAAGACCTTACCGCTGTTATAGTTGGATCACTTACTAGTTCGTTCAGTCAAAGTGGAAAAATCACTGGTTCACCTGTGGTAATTCAGAATACTGATTCAACCAGTGGCAATTTAACTGGTTCATTTTAAAAGAGCAACATATTTCAAGTTTATAATACGCGCGCTTATATAGCATAAAGTTTTTCGTACTATGAACAAGGTGGTAATAAGGTCCGGCTGCCTTGTACATAAGGCTATTCTCACCAGGTTATGTGGGTTCGGAGTTATGGGATTATTGAAGAATGTGGGCTCAAGGATCAAGAAGCATGCAGGGCTCGAACATACTGTTTTCCAAGGCTTCAACGCGCATATGTCTCTTTTTTACCGGGTTTGGAGGTTTTGGGGTTATGGAGTTATTGGGATATTGAGTGTACAATCGATAGAGGATTCATTGGGGTTTTTGGCCTATTTTTTAAGGTTATGTTAAATCCTGACGTGATGGGGTTGAATGGACCCCAAATTTGGATTCAGCGATCCCGAAAACATACGATAGACATATTCAGACTCCAGGGGTAATTTTTCAATTTTTTTTGTGGAGCTGTGTAATTCTTACGAGCAAATTACTTACTGCAAATCGTCGCCCTAGAGTTATACTACGCCATGTCCACTTCTTGAAATTGTTGAGCTATTATTATTTTCAAACTCTGCAGGTGTTAAACTTTGTTTTTTGATAAATTTCTCCCTGAAATTGATTCCCTCAGCCGTTATAATTATTAATTAAAATAGTGACGTTAATTAAAAGTTAGAATTATATCACGCCATGTCCTCTTTTGCATTGATATAAGTGAAAAATGCTAACTTCACAGTGCATATTTTTTATGGATAACCTAGGTCCAATTTGAGAAATAACAATTTTCAAAAATATATTTATCCTTAAAAGTAACCATCGGAATATTACTCAAGAGTCAATAATTTACTAATAACACATTTAATTCGAGGTATGTAACACATCAGAATAATGTAAACTATCATTCTGTTAAACTTTTTACTTAAGAATTTCATTATAAATAGTTAATTTATAAATATTTTGTGGACATGGCGTACTATAATTCTCAGGAAAAATGAATTTTTTGAATCTCATATTACGCCATGTCCAAAACCACTTTTCCACATCAGCTAAAATACATTCATTATAGTATTAAATGTTGTGCTAATATGTTCTTGATCATACATTACTTTTTACCGATAAACTCATTTCGACATTTGTCAATGTTTTTGTAGAGTATATTATGGTTAAACTTTGAACCTCAAATTCTCAGTTTGACAGTGGAGGGACATGGCGTACTATAACTTTAGGGCGACGAAATATGTAACTGTACAAACTAAGTATTTCAGACGATTTTCATTTAGTTTTGTTAGGAACCTCTTTGTACTTTCAAACTCAAGTCCTTGTATAAGTATTTAAAAATATCGTTGTTAAAAATTTAAGTATCTTTATAAGAGATTCCACGGTATTTCAGAAAAAAATTTTAATATATTAAGATACTTCCTAATTTAATAACTTTTATTGTTAGGAATAAATTAATTTCAAGATTGTAAATTTTTGAGATTGAACTCTTTTTTTTCCCCACCGGGGGGGGGGGGGGGGGGGGGGAATTATACTATTTCTTCCCTAAATTAAACTACGTTAAAACACTTTATCCGTCCGTTTTAGTTGAAAGTTCAAACGAATTGAACCTCAGATATTCAAGAAATATAGAATTCCATGGGACATTTGCGGCCTTACTAAAGCCAAACTTCTTCAAAAATAAACTGTTTGGGAATCATGTTATTTGGGAATTTCTCAATTCAGGAATTTTATTATGCTGGAATTTTATAATTCAGAAATTTCATTATTTCGGAAATTTTCCAGTTTTGTAAAATTGTAAACTGTTTGGGAATTCTTCAATTCGGGAATTTAATTATTTGGGAATTTTCAAATTTAGGAATTTTATTGTGCTGGAATTTTATAATTCGGAATTTTTCCAGTTTGGATATTTCATCATTCAGTAAATTTCTGTCGGGTATTTTATTATACGGGAATTTTCTAGTTCGGATATTTTATGACTCAATAATTTTTTGTCGGGTATTTCATTATTTTGGAATTTTCAAATTCAATAATTTTATGAACTATTAGGAATTTGATTATTCGGAAATTTTCCGATTATGCAATATTATAAACTGTTCGCGAATTCTCCAATTCGACAGTTCTATTATTCGGGAATTCTCCAGTTGGGATATTTTATCATTCGGTAATTTATTTAGGGTATTTTATTATTCGGGAATGTTTCAAATTTTAAATATATTATAAAGTGTCGGGAATTTTATAATTCAGTAATTTTCTGTCGGGTATTTTTATTATTCGGGAATTTAATTTTTCGGGAATTTTCAATTCGATAATATTATAAACTCTATGGAATTTAATTATTTGCCAAATTCCCCATTTGGCAATATTATAAACTGTTCGCGAATTTTATTATTCGGAAATTTTTTCATTTGAGAATTTTTGAATTTAGGGACTTTTTATGCTGGAATTCTATTATTCGAGAATTTTCTAGTTCGGATATTTTATAATTCAGTACTTTTATGCCGGGTATTTTATTATTCGGGAATTTCATTATTCGGGAATTTTCGAATTCGATAATATTATAAACTTTCTGGAATTTCATTATTCGGAAATTTTCCAACTTGGCAATATTATAATCTGTCCGGGGATTTTATTATTTCGGGAATTTTATTATTTGGAAATTTTTTCATAACTTTGGAATTTGATAATGCTGGAATTTTATTATTCGGGAATTTTTTAGTTCCGCATATTTTATAATTCAGGAATTTTCTGTCGGGAATTTTTATTATTCGGGAATTTTCAAATATCACGGTATTTCGAAAAATTTTTTAATATATTGGGATATTTTCTAATTTGAGAGAATTTTTAAGTCTTTGCGCTATTTGGAGTGATTTTAACGAATTTTCAGATTTTTGTGGTACTTTCTTAAACGAAGAACAACCCGTCCCGCAATGGCTAGTGGAAGGACGCACGGTATTGATCCCTAAGACCGGAGATTTGCCAAGTCCAAAGAACTACAGGCCCATAGCTTGTTTAAACACCAGCTACAAGCTATTCACTGGCATCCTCGAAGAAAGGATATTAACATCTATCGAGCCGGTATGGAGTGTAATAGTCGAACAACGTGGATGCAAGAGAGGGCTGGCAGGTTTCAGGGAGAACCTCTTAATTGTATTGATATTAATATATATTAATGTATATTAATATATAATAATATTAATAATATGTATTACTCAGGACTCGATCAGGTATCGACGCAATCTGTCCATGGCTTGGATTGATTACGGTAAGGCATTCGATACCACGAACCATGAGCTACTTATTAAGCTCCTTGAGTGCATGGAGGTGTATCCAAAAATAGTGAGATGCATAAAAGAGCTTATGCTCTTGTGGAGGTCAAGATTTGTCATAACATATGACAAAAGACAAGTAACTACAAGCTTTGTCACATATAAGAGGGGGGTCTTTCAAGGAGACTCTCTAAGTCCGATACTTTTCTGCATCTCCCTCTTGCCTCTATCTATTGTGCTCCGAGGCAAAAGCTCTGGATACCTATGTGGCCCACCGAACAGAAGAGAATATAAGGTCAACCACCTTTTATACATGGACGACCTTAAACTCTTTGCTTCCTCAAAAAAGGACCTTAACATCCTTGTAGATGCGGGAAATAGGTATTCTAAAGCGATTGGCATGAGCTTCGGACTGGACAAGTGTGCCTGCGTCCACCTACACCAAGGAAGACTAGAAACTACATCATCCCATGACGATCAGGATGTTCAACTCGTAGGCGGAAATACCATTCAACATCTTGGTATTGGAGAAACATATACATATCTTGGAATACCGCAAGCGGAAACCCAAAATGTGCATAACTTAAAAACGGCCCTTGGAAAAAGGTATCGCCAAATTCTCAGAAAAATTTGGGCTTCCGAATTATCTGGAAAGAATAAGATCCAGGCGACCAATATGCTGGCCGTTCCTATACTGCTCTACACGTTTGGTGCAGTAAAATGGAACGTCGATGAGTTGAAGCAACTTGATCGAAGTACACGCAAGATGATGACAATACATCGAAGTCTTCATCCTAGATCTTCCGTACCTCGGATATATCTCCCTCGCGATAAAGGGGGTAGAGGCTTGCTAAGCTTAGAGTGTCTTCATCGAAAAACGGTTCTGGCTACAGCCTGCTCAGTTCTAAAAAGCACGGATTCCCTTATGCGACTTGTACATCAACATGAACTCGCCAATGCTGCGGTGTTTTTATACCATGCCGCAGATAGGACCGCAGAGGAGCTTGACCTCCCATTTAATTCCAGCGACACTACACAAGGGCTAGCATCACTAACACCTCTGGTGCTCAAAAGTCGTATACAGGAAGCAGAACATACGCTCCTACTAAGAGAACATGCTGACAAACCCCTTCATGGTAAGTTCTACGGCATCATACGTAGAGAAGAACTCTCAATGGGTCTGTCCAACATGTTTCTCAAGTCTGCTGGATTGAGATCGGAGACCGAGGGATTTCTTTTTGCCTGTCAAGACGGCGTCATAGACACCTTAGTTTACCACGAGCGCATAATGAATGTACCTGTACGCGATACCAACTGCCGAGCGTGCAAGCAAGAGCCCGAAACACTTGGACATGTTCTCAGTGGATGCTCTAAATATGCATGCTACGCGTACATAGAGAGACACAATGCAGCTCTAAAAGTGTTATATTACCATCTTAGGTATTTCTATGGTGTTGATCTAGTGCCCGTCTTGCCATACGCCCAGGGGGAGCTCGAGTCAGTTGTGGAGAATGATCAGTGTAAGATCTACTGGAATTTCTCATTCTCCACCACTCAACGTATCAGTGCTACGAAGCCTGACATTGTCCTCCATGATCTGAAGAAGAAGATCATTTACGTGATTGAATTCTCGGCACCAGCCGATGGTAATATCACGGCAAAGGAGGGAGAAAAACGGGCGAAATATCAAGCACTTCTTTTCGAGCTGAGTAGACTGTACCAAGGCTACAAAGTCCATCTTACAATTCTCATAATCGGCTGTCTTGGAGGTATGAAAGTTTCATTTATCAACCAACTCAACAAGATTCCGGCTTGCCAGCGTCAGGATCATTTCATCGCGAACCGGACGCAAAAGGCTGTTCCACTGGGATCACTCCATCTGGTCCGTCAACACTGTTCCTCTTAAATTCTGCAAAGATTGGTAGCTCTAAAAAAGTATCCAGAGGTGGAACCTTCATCTCCAACTGTCTTGTCTGCCGCGTAAGGTCATCCGCGGCTAGAGACCTGACTCCAAGGAACAGTGTTGCCGGATGTTCTCACGCGTAAATTTCCCGCTCTTGCTTACCTTCCAGGATAGAAGGAGCAGAAGCGGATGACGTACACGTTCCAGTAGCTTTGGGATTGGTTTCTTTAAGGAATCATGATCGAAGCTTCCGGAGCCTACAACTTCTCTATAAATTAAATGAAAATTTCCGTAAACGTACTCCTTAGTGCCTTTTTGAAATTTCGACTCAAAAATTAGAAGAAGCTTCGAGGAGAAACGGCGGAATCACAGTCAAGTCGCAAAAGCTAAGTCGTAACTTTTATTGTTAAGAATTTAAGTCTCTTCATAAGAGATTCCACGGTATTTCAGAAAAAAATTTTAATGTATTAGGATACTTCCTAATTTAATAACTTTTATTGTTAGGAATAAATGAATTTCAAGATTGTAAATTTAAACCAATTGAACCTCTGATATTCAAGAAATATAGAATTCCGTGAGACATTTGCAAAAATTTGCAAAAATTCACCAACCTATTGAGACTCTCGGTTTCCTTTCTCACGTCCTTGCGCCCCCCCCCCCCCAAGCCAGTAACAGAAGTTGTGGTGGGACTGACGTTACAGCTCTATCGCATACAGGTGATAGTTGGGAATAAAATATAAGCATGAATAATACAAACAATAAAGTAGCCTATGGGCTAGAATGAAGGTAGGAATCAGAAGATTATTCATCATAGCGTGCTACGCACCAGTTGATAGAGATAGAGATGGAGTTAGAAGAAAAAATTATAATGGGGAAAAAGTAGTTGGCTTATGCTTAGGAAAGGGCCTGTTTATTACAAATACCTGGTTTCGACAGAAAATGATCCACACTTACACCTGGTGTAAAGGAAATATCCGCAATATGATTGACTTCGTTATTTGCAGATGAAAGACTAAGAGAACTAGTTACAGATACAAGAGTCATGAGGGGGGCCGAATGCAATACTGATCATTACCTTTTAGTCTGCAAGATGAACTTAGGGCGGGGATGGAGAAGAAAGAGAACCAAACAAACGAAACAAACGCGAATCAAGGTCGAAAATTTACAGAAACCGGAAGTGCGAATAGATTTTCAGAATAAGATAAACGAACGCATAGATAAGGCAATTTGGGAGTTGCTTGAAAGCAATAAAGATATAGAGGGCGCGTGGGCTTTATTGCGGGATACCATTGTTAAAACTGCCCAAAACGAAAAGAAAGAAGCGCACAAGAAAACGCTGAACATGAGAGGTCTTAGCGAGGAAGAGAGAAATAGACTCAAAAATGATTACAGACACAAAAAGATGACAATTAAACGACTAGTCAAAGAGAGCAAAGAGAAAACCAGAACAGAAGAAGAGAACAAAATACAAAACTGCTTTGCAGGAATCATGAAACTATTATGTAAACAGTTGAAGGAAAGTAAAAGTACAGAGTTTGCCACCATGAGAAACAGCAAAGGTGAAATGCTATATGATATAGACGGGATAGTAGACGCTCTAAAAGACTCTTTTGAAGAACTATTAAGGGTGAAGATATAGGACAACAAAACTGCGACATTGAACATAATGCATTAGAAAACCCAATTGAAAAAGTCTGTTTCACTGAGGTCAGAGATATAATTAAGAATTTGAAAAATGGTAAGGCTGCTGGTATAGACAGTATTAGCGCTGAAATGCTTGAATACGGGAATACGGTGGCGAGGTCATGCGAATTGATGAATTTATGTTTCGAGACAGGAGAAGTCCCAGACGATTGGAGAAAAGCGATTATTGTACCAATATACAAAAGAAAGGGAGATAAAAGCAACTGCAGTAATTACAGAGGTATCAGCCGGCTATGTACAGTGAGTAAAATATACTAAAAAATACTTGACTTGCATGTTGGTGGCGGAAGTGAGAACGTGGTTAGTGTCAGGTGGTGAGAGAATTTACGGAATTCGTGTGGTAGGTGAGAGTGGAGTGTGAGGGTGGAAGTCGAGGAGGTGAGTAGGGTTGTGTGGGGTGAATCGGGGATTTAAAAAGTGATCTTGAGCGTAGGTGTGAGGAGGGATTTAAGTTAATTGAAGAAGTGAGGTTAGGTTAGCAAGGAATCCGGGGAATCTGTGGTCAGGAGTCTTGGGCCTTCGAGGGGCAAGGGTGGTGTTCGAAAATTTGGGGGGTGTTGAGTGAGAGAAAGGTGTGTCTGCAAGGGTTGTGAGGAATTAAAAAAAAAAAAAAAAAAAGGAAAAAAGGGAAATAAAGGGATCATTTGGCGGCAATAGAGACAGCATTCTGCAGAGACATCTGGCGGTTTCGGAGGTTACTGCATGGACAGGTACCAGTTACCGGCGGCAGAGCGGGAGGTGGCCAGTGAGAGTACTGGTAGGGAAGTTGACGGGGAGGAAATTTTCCACGTGCCACGACGGCCAACAGTACGTAGCTCGGTGTCTAGTGGCGCGTCAGGGAGAGGGAAGAAGCGGGACGTAGGGAGCGAAGGAAGAGAGAAGGCGAGGGAGAGAACGTCGAGCGCAAGTGACGGGGGGATCTCTTGAAGAGGAAGAGAGACAGCCAAGAGAGCCCGGACAAAAGCGTGCTAGAGGGTCCTTTCAAGAAAAGCGTGAAATCAAGTAGGTCACCCCCCCCCCCCCCTAAAATGGAGGGAAATGTGGAGGAGGAGGAGGCTCTCGGTATGCTGATAAGCGAGATCAGGGGGCTGAGGGAGGACTTGAGAATTAGAGATGAGAAACGGGAAAAGGAGATGAAAGAGATGAGGGAGAGAGCAGAGGGGTTAGAGAGGGAAAGGAAAGAAAAAGAAGTATAAATAAAGCAGATGGAAGAGAAAATTATGGGGTGGAAGGAAAGGACGGAAAAAAGGCTTGAGAGGATGGAGGGTAGGACGGAAATGGAAGTAGGAGACGGAGGTGGGGGCATCGCGATTAAAGGTACTTGGGAGAGGGTAGGAAATATGATAGAAGAGAAAATGGGAGAGCGTAGGAATGAGAAGGAGGAGAGGTCAGATAGGGAAAGGTCAAGGGCCATGGAGTTGAGAATGGAGAGAAAAGAGAAGGCAGACAGGAGGAATAATATTGTGGTAAAAGGGTTGAAGCTAAAGAGCGGGGAAGAAAGAGAGGATATGAAAGCGCTGCTACAGAGCATAGGGTAGGTTAAAGGTATGGTAGGGAAAGTTAAGTTGGAGGGGAGAAAGGACAAGGAAGTGGCGGTTGTGGAGATGGAGAGCTGGGAAGAAAAGTTGGCGTTAATGCGAAATAAGAGTAGGATAAAGGATAAGGGAGTTTCCATCGATCAAGACTTAATGAGAAAGGAAAGGGATGTGCAGAGAATACTGAACGACAGGGCTAGAAGGGAGAGGAGTGAAGGGAGATCGGTGAAGGTAGGATATCGGAAAATAAAAATAGACGAGAAAATGTGGGTGTGGGATGAGGAGAAAGAGGTGTTGAAGGAAGTGCAGGGGAATTTGCTTCGTAGGCAGTAGGGGGGTGGGGGTAATGCAGGATAGAGGAGTACTGAAGGTGTTGTATTGGAACGTAGCAGGGATAAGGAAGAAGGATGAGGAGTTCTGGAGGTATATACAAGATTCTGATGTTGTAGGACTGGTAGAGACGTGGGTAGCAAGAAAGGAATGGGACAGAATAGAGCCAAAGCTGCCAAGGGGGTATAAGTGGAGACTCCAGGAGGCGGTCAGAGTGAAGAAAAAAGAAAGGGCTAGTGGGGGAATTATAACGGGGCTTAGAGGTGGATTAAAGGAAGAAGTTCATGGAGAGGAAGAGAGGGAGTGAGTGCAAATGAGGGAAGTAAAAATAGGAGGGATAGCGTGTAAGTTTGTGACAGTGTACAATAAGGATGGGATGGAAAGAATTAAAGAAAGGGTGGAAGAATTGCTAGGTGAAAGAGAGGAGGGTTTGGTGGTACTGGGTGGGGATTTTAATGCGAGGATGGGAAGGGAAGGGGGCCTTTACAGAGAAGGGGAGAGCTTCGAAAGGAATTCGAAGAATAAGATAATAAATAAGGAGGGGGAGATTCTAAGGGACTGGATGGAGGATAGAGGGTGGGCAGTGGCGAATGGTATGGCAAATGGGGACGAAGAGGGAGAATACACATATGTAAGTAAGGTGGGGGTATCGGTGATAGACTATGTGGTAATGAATATGCAAGGATGGGAGGAGACGGAAAAATTCGCAGTAAAGGGGAGGGTGGAATCAGATCATCAGCCATTAAGTCTGTGGATAAGAAGTGAGGGTGGCGGAAGACAAGGCGGGGAAGAAGTCTCGATGGGGGAGAGGGCGACCTGGACGAAGGAGGGGATAGAGAAGTATCAGGAGCAGCTAGGAAATGTTCGCTTTGGAGGGGAGTCGGTGGAAGAGATATGGGAGGATCTGAAAGAGAATGTGAAAGGGTGTGTGCAAAAGAAGGTATTTAGACAGAAGAAGGAAGGAATGGTGAAGCCGTGGTGGGATAGGGAATGTAAAAAGATGAAAAGGAAGGTGAAGAGGAAGTATAAGAAGTTGAAAGAGGGTAATGCGAGAAGAGAGGAGTACGTAGAAACGAGGAAGGGGTTTAGATTGATGTGTAAGAAGAAGGAACAGGAAAAGGAGGAAGATCTGGAAGAGGAGTTAGCAAATGTTAAGACAAAGGGGGACGTCTGGAAGACAATAAATAGGTTTAGGAAGCGAAGGGTGGGGGTCAGTGAGAAGATAGGCAGTGAGGAGTGGAGGGGATTTTTCAAAGAATCTTTCCAGGGCTCAGATTCAAGGAAGACGGAGGGGGGAAGTAAAAGAACGGGGGAGGCAGAGATGGAGGAGTTGAATGACGAGGAGATAGAAAGAAGCAGATAAGGAAGTTGAAAAGGTCAAAAGCAGCAGGGCTGGATGGGGTAGAGAACGAAGAATGTCTGTTTAGTACACAAGAGGTTAGGGAGAGGCTGAAGGAGGTAGTGAAGGAAGTATGGAGGGGCGAGGGATTTCCAGGAGGGTGGAGGGAAGGTTTAATAGTGCCACTGTATAAGAAATGGGATAGAGATAGGCAGGGAAATTATAGAGGGATTACGCTAATAAATACGGCGTATGAAGTATACGCGATGGTGGTGGCAGAGAGACTGCGGAAGGATGTCGAGAGGAAAGGAATATTGCTGGAGGCCGGGGTGGTAGGAGGAGTCAGGATAGGAGGGGTTAGAATTTGGTCACTAGCGTATGCAGACGACATAGTGTTGCTGGCAAGCAGCGAGGAGGCCTTAAAGGAGATGATGAAGAGGTTGAGAAGATACCTGGATAAAAAGGGGTTAGAGCTGAATGCGGAAAAGTCCAAGGTTATGGTGTTCAGGAAAGGAGGGGGAAGGGATAAGGCAAGGGAGTGGAAGTGTAAGAGAAAGGAGGTGCAGGAGGTGAAAGAGTTTGCGTACCTGGGCTTCGTGTTTCGAAGGAATGGGAGAGTGGATTGTCACATAAAAGAGAGAGTGAGGAGGGCAAATGTGATGATGAGGCAGGTGTGGGGGTTGGGAAAGAAGTTATTCGCAGATGATTTTGGGAGGAGAACGAAATTGTTTGATTCAATAGTGATGAGTGTGCTATTGTATGGGGTAGAGGTGTGAGGGTGGAAGGAAAGTGAAGAGGTAAATAGAACGCAGGAGAGGTATGTAAAGTGGACCCTGAAGTTGGCAAGGAACACGTCTAGAGGAGCCGGGCGTGCAAATGTGAGGAGAAATTTTTGGAAGAGGGGGGAAGTAGGCTGGAGTTTTGGTGGGAGAAGGAGAACAGGAAAGGCGGTGGGAAGATAGAGGTTGAGAGGGAAAGGTACTTTAGAACGAATGGACTGAAGATTTATGAAGTGAGAAGGATGCACGAGGAAGAGAGGAAGGTATATGAGTTGGTTAAGAAAAACGGAATGGAGAGAGAGAAGACAAAGGGGAAGAGAGAATAAGAGAGTCAACGTTTGACGGGAACTATATGTGGATTATGCCAAGGGCAAGAGCGCAATATTTATGTGAGAAAGGAGAGAAAGGAAGTCAGGAGCTTATAGCGAGGATGAGGTGTGGGTGTATGGAGGGTTTCAATAGGTTCTGGCTCTCTCGGGAGAAGAGGATGTGTGAACTGTGTGGAAAGGGGGATGCAAGAGTGGAGCACTGGTTGGAGGAGTGCGTGAAGGTGGAAAAAAGTGAGATAAGCATGGAGGGATTGTTGCATGAAAAGGGGGAAAAAGGGCAGTAGCATGGGTGAAGGGAGTGTTGGGTAAGATGGAGATGAAGAGAAGGAAGGAGGAAGAGGAGTGGAGAAGGAAATATTGTAAATAGGAGAGAAAGTAGATATAAGTAAGATGCAAATATTGTAAATAGTGGATAAGTAATAGGTATTAACTGCGAAAACAGAGGTTGGCAAGCGAGGCAATGCGAAAAAGTAGGGATATGCGAACGAGGCGATGCGAGGAAGGCAAGGCGATAAGAGCGTGCGGATTAGAAATAAGGAATGGATGGATGTTAGTTTTTAAGGGTTAGTTTTAAGTAAATTCTGTAAAAAATGGATGTGTAAGCAAGTCAGTTTTTTAAGGCCAGCAGGCTGAAAAATAAACGCTTATCTATCTACTCAAAAATACTTATCCGTAGGGTAATAGAAATTACAGAAGGGAAGATAGGGAAAGTCCAAAGTGGATTTATGCTAGGAAGGTCACGTACAGATCAGATATTTAGCCGAAGACAGATCACAGGAAAAAGCTTGAGAGTAGGAAAGAAAGTTTTCTGTGCATTTATTGACCTAGAAAAAGCATTTGACAAGGTAAATAGACGTAAACGAAACGGGATAATCCTCAAAGAATGAGGTACAGGAGAGACACTAGTTGACATATGGGAAGGAAAGCAGCTAAGGTGGTTCGGACATCTTGAAAGAATGAAAGATGAACGACTGACCAAGCAAGTGTATAAAGGTAAAGTAAATGGCAGAATTCCCAGAGGTAGACCGCCGAAAGAATGGTTGGAATCTGTGAATGAGACATTACTCCGAAGACACATAAGAAGCCATAGGAACACAAGAGCTTGCATGAAAAAATGCATGGACGTGAAGGAAGCTAGAGCAGTATGCCAGAACAGAAAAGTATGGCGACAAATAGCTTTTAAACAGAGTGACAATAGAGTGAATGATGCCTGAAACAAAGACCTAGGATAATAATGGGCCTAAGCGGAGAACCATGCATAACAATCTTGTGAGGCTCCTCACTTGGGGTGAACGCTAGAGAGATTGATCAGCAACCTGGGCGGAACAGTGTTGCAGAATGAACGTGTCATTTAAATAAATAACACGAGAATTCCAGATCAATCTAAAACATGTATACCTCACACCTATATACCTATATACCTTATACCCATATACCGATCTACTTTATACCTATATACCTATTCACTATTTTCCAACCGAGCAAGTCACGTCTACTTCCGAAGGGAAATGGCTTAATGGTATAATAATAAAAAATAATAATGCTGGCAAACATCGGATAAGATCAAGACGCGAATATAAGCACATATGTGTAGTCTCTCTCTCCCTCCCTCTCTCTCATCGGCCATCAGCCCTTCTTTCTACGAAACCCTTAGACAAATTTCAACGCTGGAAAATACAATGCAGTTTGGAGAGCCTGGGAGAACCCGAATAAGATTGCCTCCGTTTCCACAGGGTTGTCACTCCATATTGTGGTCTACGATGCTTAGTTTACATATCAAAAATAATTAATTTGTAACTCATGAAAATAAGGCATAACGCATGAGAAAACGCACTACAATACAATATATTTTATGAACCTAAACGAAAAAACTCGCTGTATCATTCGTGCCATATAATCGTGTAATGTTTATTTCTGTTTATGCAGCGTCACGTCGTCGACCTAGGTATTGTAATCTGCAGAAAGACTTGTGCGTAAACATTTTGATAATCAGAATAAAGCCTTATAATTTATTTTATATCTTTATTGGGTCTATTTTATTAGTGGGTATATATTGAAGTGAAGAACTCCTCGCCATAGCATAGCTCTGCCGTCATGATGAAGAAACTGTACAACTGCATTTTTATCAAAAATGAGTTTTTTATATGGTTGGATTCGTAATGAAAAGACGAATTTAACTATGCTAATCATTATTGCAAATTATAATCAAATCTCGAGATACTTAGGTCTGAATTAGCATATCGACAGGGATTTTCGAGAATTCCTGATCAAGAAACAATACATCTGCAGGAATGTTAGCTTATCTACAAGTGGTTCAGTATTTGGGATAGTGCTAAGCCCTCACATCTTGATAAAAAGTACACATCTGCGCAGATGTGTTTTGCTCATGAGGATCCTCGGTCTTTTTGCTGTCCGATTTCCTGAAATCGAAAAGCACAAGTACGTGTTAAATTCCTTCACCCGGATTCTAGGGTAACTTCGAGCCACCGATCCTTCTTTTCAATGGCAGATCTGCATTTTTTATTTGTCAAGCAAAAATAATTCTGGTTCATTAATAATATAATTAGAATTAATTATCTCAAATAATTATAGAACAAATAATTGTCATTTATTAATACATTAATAATCACATCATGTTGAATATCCCGGTTCGTTTCAAATGCAGTTGCACAGTTTCTTCATGAGGACGGCAGAACTGTAGACACACACGGCATGAACTTCTGTGACGCTTGGATAAAGCAATATACTGAAATCGTCGCTTACCTCCTTCTTTATTTTGTTTATACTCTCTCTCTCTCTCTCAAAGGCTTGAAAGTCTTTACATAAACATTGCATGTATCCTTGCAACAAGCCTACAACAAGCCTTATATACTATCTTACTACCTATTTGGTACATATCGCCTCAATTGCTATTCTGACTTCTAACCCTCTGACCTTGCCCTGGGCTTCCGTTTCCTCTTATCGTTATCTCCCTCTCTCCCTCCCTCGATCCCCCCCGCTCTCTCTCAGATATTCCAGCTTCTTTATCCATTCTTCCTCCTAACCATTTCCATTCAAAACCCACTTCACTCTCTAACACATGCAACCCTGTTTCTTGCTCATACATACAAACTCTACACAGATTCCCTTCTTTATTCATCCAATACCTGCATGCTCTTAAACCCGGTGTCATTATGAATCTCGCCACTCTATTCCATTTGCTCTCCTTTTCAATCTTTTTCAGGTACTCTGGTTCCTCCTGCATCTTAACCATTCAATACCAACTGTTGTACCTTGATTCCGCGATTTTTCAAAATCTTTTCTCTTCTTGCCTTTCCGTTATCTCTTCCTCTATTCCTTCCCTCTCTCTACCTCTCACTTGCATACCACATTTAAACCTAATTGCATATCTGTCCTCCTCCCATTTCGAACGTCTCATGTTACACCTCCTATCTTCATCAACAACCTCCCAGCCACGCGCTTGTGCAATTCTGCTTCCCTCTCCCATTCTTAGCTTCTCTTAGAATTACCATGCTATTTTCAGATGCCTAACAATGATTTTCTCTTTTCCTATTTCTTCCTCAGTTTATAACCCACCTCAGAAATGTTTTATGCAGACTTTCCACTCTCTTATGCTCTTTCCATCCCCAAATTTCCACTTTATAACTTAACACCATCCATAAAAACATCCACTACTAGCACCACGTTATCTGCATATGCTAGTGAATAAATTTTTCTCTTTCGTGGCTGTCCATAACACCCTCCTGTTAACTAAGTCAAATACTTCTTTGAAATCCACAAACAGTGCGACTAATTTCCCTTTCTTCCGCCCTAGGTTCCTATTGACTAAAAATTTGAGCATGTACATGTCGTCTGTGATCCTTATCTCTTTCTTAAAACGTTTTTGGTTGTGTGGTATCCGTTTTCTTCTACCTGTCTTCTCAACCTCCTTCTAGGCACTTCCGCGTACATTCTATACCCTACCGACATGAGTCTCATACCTCTATACTTCTCCAATTGTTGGTCTCGCCTTTTTCAATCGACGGCACTACGAGCCCTGTCTTCCATTCCTCCGGCCACCCTTCTCCCCTCCACACCTTGTTGCAGATCCTCCATATCTCTTCTTTCACCTCTAATCGGCCGTATTTCAGTGCTTCATTTTTCATTGCATCCTCCCCTGTGGCCTTAGTAGTAAGGGGCAACTATAGGCCGCCAGTCAGCTACCCCCACTCCTCGGTGTTTGCTCAGACGTCTGGCGCCAGTCGGCGGCTCATGGGCCTTGCCTCGCTCGAGGCTAGTGTATGTTTAAGTCTATGAATGGAAGATAAGGAATAGATGGACAAACGATGGTATTTCAGGGAGTTTTATACTTGTGCAGTGTTGATGGATTTTCGTAGACTGTATGGCGCCATGTTTAAAGCTGAACTTATGGCCCCAGAATGTAGACTAGTGCCGAAAGGAATAATTAACTTCTATGATTCTATTTGATTGATTGATTGATTATGATTGATTAATAATAATAATGATAATATTAATAATATAATAATAATAAATAATAGTAATAATAATAATAATTGAAAATAATTGATTTATCAATTTAATTAATTTAATTGATTTGATTAATTTGATTAATTTAATTAAATAATTTACCAATTAATTATTAAATTTCAAAACACAATAATAAAACTTATTTTATAAAAGAAGAGGAAGATAAATAAATAGATTGGGGTTATGTTCAAACCTATTAAAATAGATTTATTCACCAAGTTTTAAAAAAAAATTACATCTAATTAAAACTAGTAAAACCGGTTTATGATAGGTTGAAAATTAAAAATAGTTTACATCTAAAAGATACATATATTTAAAATTATCGATCATTACGACGATTACGATTATTACACATCGTAGACAGGGATATCATTTTATTTCATTGAATAAAATCACACACACGCACACAGCCACACAAACACACACACAAAGACGCTTTTCTTTCTTCCAAACGAGAATTTCCAATAAAACATAAAAGTAGAGACATACAAGTGACGCAGCAAGAAAAAGACGAGAAAGAGATATACTTGAAGACTTATAGATAATAATAAACACATATCGCAAAATATATTTGATAAACTCTTCTAGTAACACGTTGTGCGCTGTATTAAATGTAAGTATACTATGTAAGATATAAAGTAGCAAGTTGTGAAGAGCAAGATTGAACACAGGACTCAAGATGTGTATTAATAGCCCCCTTGTTATAATCCCCACCTTGAAACCTGTCTTCACATTTGTGAAAAAAGCTTGGCTTAATTTTATATTTTTTCAAAATCGTTTTATAAAAATTCGCAGCAATACGGTCATTTTTTACCAGATTTTTGCTAAAAACCCTGGTAAACTCACGCAAAGAAAAACCACTGCACATATGAAACAAGAACATAATACAAAGCTGCCCACACACATCCGAAGAGGAACTTTGTAACTCTGTTGTGTTCCATCGAAATAAGGTACAGTTTCCTCGCGGACAATGAAGATGTTGAGCAATATGAGGCGGTAGGCCGTAGCTGTCAAAGTACGTTCCGTGGCCATTTCTGTCAATATGAACTGCAACCCAATGCGATCTGTTTTTATTGTGTGGATCCGTGTTGAAAATTAAAGCAGCCGGCCTCATCCACACCTTCGGTATCCGATCTGCAGGGAATACACCAGTCGTATGTCGTGGTATTGCTTGAAGTGCTCGAAGTATCTGAAGGCTGTCCATCTCTATTTCCAGGACTGCCAAGTGGAGGCAAATCTATTAAAGGGTTATTTACCTCACTCGCAGGCTGATTGATTTTTTAAATAGAAATTTGTATGTTGTCAGCCGCAGTCCTTGATGTCACCGCCGTTTCATGACTTTCAGTTTTAAAACAGACATTTTTTCAGTGTACTCTGGAGTGTGATACCTGGAAGTGATA
Organism: Andricus quercusramuli; assembly: GCA_932178445.1. Taxonomy (NCBI): domain Eukaryota; kingdom Metazoa; phylum Arthropoda; class Insecta; order Hymenoptera; family Cynipidae; genus Andricus; species Andricus quercusramuli. The sequence goes on from CAKNXH010060222.1 coordinate 185,004, forward strand.
TTTCTTCTCGCCTTTGACTTTGAAGCCATATTTTCAGTTTAGTTGCATTATTGAGAGCACATGTAAAAAATGTTCCTTTTTCACACCGAGATGAAAACAGTAATCTTTACTGGTTTCCAATTTTTTTAAAGTTGGACAGGTTGATTCTTCCAGATTAATAATCTGTCTACTCATAATATTTTGCAAAAGTGCAGCTTTCTCCCAGCCACGGGTATAGATTTTTCCAGCTGATTTTGCGACATCACGAAGATTCGAATGTAGGAAATTCGTAGGAGTATCTCCCTCAAACCACTCGATGCCGTGAAAATAACAGGTGAGCCAGTTATTTTGGTGTTTCGCATCGCTACAAAGATCCGAGAAGGGATAAGGTGGTGCAGCTATCCGATGTCCGATAAAGTTATGATCTACGGCAATGACGTCCACTTCTTTTGCAATGAACTTATTTTCAAGATCACGAATGCCTTGAATATCAATCACGTAGTCCATAATATTCTTCTACAGTGATGGCAGTGAGTAACCACGTAACGAAACAACCGACTTGTAAGACTGCTTTGGACGAAATGAAATATGATCGCTGAGTTCCAAAAAAGAGGTATATATGATGACACATAGTCCAGATTTTTCCCATCGTTTTAATGTTTACACAGCTGTATTCTCGAGAGATAACAGCGAGATTGTAAAAAGGTACTCATTTCCTGTCCAAGCCTGTCCTGAGTAAACACAGGTGTACATTAGGATGTGAGATATGTAAAATTCCAAGAAATAAAGGCGGCGGCGAAATGATTTATTGCCCTCCAAAATCAACAATAACTTGTCTGGACGCGTCTATTTCCAAAACGTTATCATATTCTGCGTATACAATACAATTTACTGTGTTGGCAAGTGGTTCTTCAAAACGTACCTCTATTCGCAGACTTCCATGTTTTACGAGATTCCAGTGAAAATAACAATTTGCAGAAAGATCAGGGGTAAGATCGAAAGCAAAAAGGCAGAATCCTTCGGGGTAATCGCTTCTATCAATATCATTACCCTCATTAAGAAAGTGAATACCAGGGCCTGAGAAAAGAGTCTGATAAGCATCAACGTGAAGTTTATTTTTAGAAAAATCTGGCTGCAGAGATTTCGAGGGTATTTGTGTGCCATCGACGTAAATGGATAAGAAATTAATCTTGTAATTTTTAAAGTTAAATGGATTAAGTGCTCTATTCCCATTGAAAGCTCTGTTCTCTACAAAACCGATAATTATTCTTTTAGGCAGCTGTCCGAGAATAGCATTATCAAGAGTTTCTCCGTGAATACCGCCGTGTAAAGTGAGTGCTTTTACCTCCACTCTTGTTATCGGATATTTTGGTGTTTCTTGTGCTAGAGCTTTTGCGTGTGCTAGTAAAATCCCGGGACTTATTTTTGAACGACGAACAAGGAGGGACGCTTCCAAAATGTATGAACTGCATGTCTTGACAGGATCCATTAGGCAAAAAGCATCTTTTGTGCGTACAAGTCGAAGACGCATCTCGACTCCGTTGAGAAGAAATTTGTTTTTAATGAAAATGTCGCAATGCAGATGACCGATTAGATCTATTGTTTTGCCTGCACCAAAATAATCTCGACGGGTATCGATGCCTGTATCCTCGCTGGACAAATCTTCCATTTTTCTTGCAGTATCTACACACCAGAGAGCGGAAGTCAGATGGCTGTTTTTTGCAGCTGGTCCATAATTGAGCAATGTTTCCATGTAGGCTCTATACGCGTATGCGTTGTTTGGAGGAGAAACGAGTTTTTGATTGAAATATACGTCCACCTGATTGAACTTCGTATGGAGTAAATTGTTTATCACGGTTACATTATTCAGATCGGCTGCACTTGCAGAAGTTTCTGTCGGTGCTTCCAGCTTGACGCGTATACTGAGCATTGTATGAGCGAGATCTATGTATTCTTCGCCGTGACCTGGAATGACAAACTCTATCGGCGAATCGTCGGTCAGCGATGAAACGGGCTTGCAATGGACCCATTGCGAGCTCTCAATAGATGTTTGAGTAGGGGGAAGAGAAAAAAGGTCTAGTTCAGTTTTCAAACACTCGCTAGAATGTGAGTGTAAAAATGATATCATATAATAATCTACTTGTTAACCACCAAAAATGTCCGAAATTAAACGATTTTTTCCAACGGTAGATTTACGCTTTTTTTTCTTCCTTTTTTTACTACTATGGATTTTCTTTTTAGGTTTCGTATTTTTCACCCTTTTCTTCTTCTTTTTCTTTGATATACTTGTTGTACTAAGCCTCTTAACTTTTTTCCCCCGTTTAATCTCTTTTCTAAGCCGCGTGACACTCTCAAGACCATGAACTCCGGACAACTGAGGTCCGAAATTTTTTACACCAAATTTATAACCAGATCCATTCATAAGATTATCAAATTTATCCAAAGCTTTTCTTTTCAATTTTTGACCAGATTCAGGTTCGAAGTGCCTCCTTTCCAACTGTATGCGCACCTCGCGCCAATATCGGTAATACACGTCGAAAAAGCCCACCTAGAAAACTTCCGATTCCGTGACCTCTCTGATAGGACGATCCGCCATAAACTTTCGATATTCCTCCTCCACCGACTTGTGTTGTGTAGTAATCTATATAAGAACTCATTATTATTATTACTGGATCATATGATTTTTATTTGATCTTCTTCCCCTTCTCTAATCAATTTTTTTAAATAGAAGTGTCACTGTCAGAGTACCGAACTCGAATGGTATGGGCAGTCCAGCATGATCTCTTATATCTATTTCTATCGTGCGAAATTGAGTATGAAGAAGAGAAATTAAATTCGGAGAAAAAAACTGAGTAACTTGCGAGGATGCAAAAATGTAGTTTCGGGTGTCGACAGGAATAATACGTAAAAGCGGTGTTTGTACATCGCCTGTAATATGAGGTTCGCAAATATCACAATAAACAAACATTTTTTCAGGTAAACCACGATCCAGACTTGCAGGGTGATTAGCATAATGACAATTATCTGATATAAATTGTTGTGGTGCAAAACCAAGTATACGAGATACTTTTTCACTCATTGCAACAAAATGTCGACCTTTCGTAACACAATCGTCTTGACAAATTTTTTCAACTTTGACATAACAATCTTTGTCTTTTTGGAAAACTAAGCCTACGTCTTCTCGAGCAATCAGGGTCTGCTTTATCGCTCGGACAAGATCGTTTACCTGTGGATACACACCAGGTCGAAACTCGGAGACAATAGGACTTAACCATTTACCAGTCAACCTACCTGCTGTGTACTTATCTCTAATAGCATTGTCATTAAGATCAGACAACTCGGTCTCACCTTTAAGAACGTAAGGAAGCGAGTATTTAGCAAGTAAATCTTCACCGTCAATTTTCGCTTCTTTCATTTTTCTCTCATAATTTTCTTCATTTTTCTCTTCAACGATACTACTACTACTTGATATATTCGTCATTAGAGCTACGCGATTTTCCATTCGATCAGTCAAATTGTGTCTTACATGAAGAAATGTTCTTGGAAATTGAATTTCTGTAAGACCAACAGCCCAACGACCCTACAAACGAATTTCGTGCGGCAATTGTGTGGTAAAACGAGTTGTAGTATTGTGTGGAAAATACTTCATACTGCTATTGCTCGGTAAAATTAGGTGAAATTGATCGTTATTCATTGTAAATTTTTTAAATCGCTGGCAAGTATCCAAGAATTGAATTTATCAGAATATCCCATCCACTTGACAAGTAACTGTTCTTTAGAACCTTTCCCCTTCCTACGTATCACTCGTTGAATTAAAAAAATTCTGTTTCATTAATATCAGTATCTTTCTTCACACCCAATAGTTCTTTCTCGTAAAAAACTCCGTCAATATCCTCACCAGCCAGATCTTGTAACTCGTAAACACATGGGATTTGTCTACGACCCGTTATCACTCGTTTTATCTTAAAAATCTCTTCTGTCCATCCAGCTTCATAACCTTTCGCAAAGACGCCTCTCTCTCTCTACTGATTCGTACGTAATCAGAGACCTTATATTTAGACTTTTTACCACGCAAGGCTTTTCTACCGTACTTTCTTTGAATATTTAATCGGGCGTGTGCTGTATTTTCCAAAGTCACCTCTGATGGTCGCATTCCTATACTGGAATGTCGCGCGTTATTATAACCCTGTACAAGTTGTTGTAAAACATCAATGTAACGATGAGTATTACTATGAGTGAAATAGCGCCACATACGTTCTTTTAATGTGCGATCAAATCGTTCGACTACAGCAGCCTTAACATTTGGATCACGTACAGCACGAAATTTTATACCCCGTTTTGATAAAAAATTTTGAAAAGCTACACCGAGAAATTCTTTTCCTCTATCGCTCTGAAGGCAGATGGGAGATCGCTTTCCACTTTTCTCGAGAATACACTCAAAAGCCCTTCTCACTTCATTCATAGATTTATCTTGAAGAGGCTCAACCCAAACGTATTTACTCAACACGTCAATCACCACCAGTAGATACAAATACCCATCGTTTGAATCTTTTAAATGTTTCGAATCAACTAAATCTGCTTCCCATGAATCATCTATATTTGATATATCGTAATTTATTCTTCTAAAACGTCGATGAATAGGTACGTGTAGATTATATGAATCTTGAGATTTTAACCACTCAACCACTTTTGCACGTGAGACTCTTCCACGCACAGCTTTTGCGAGTTTCTCAATGCCAGCGTAAGAAGCTTCATGGGATGGGTCAAAATAAATTTCTTCTAACAATCTCATGGTTTTAGAAACAAAGTTTTCCACTGATTACTACTTCTTTTCCTCCCTTGAGATTTAGCCGACCCTGTGCTGCCAGGTGTTGTTGTTGAGATGATCATAATGCTTGTGTTGTATTATACCAGGCAACCGCAATAAAGATTGCTAGCTATTTACAGAGTATATAGTCTCCTCAAATATTCGCCAGGCTGGCTATTGTCTAACGCTTTTACCTATATTTTGAGATTTTATCACTTAAAGGCAAATTTTGACGATGATTCCCATGAAAATTGGAGGTGTGGCAAAGCATCTGATTGGACAGGTCGCCATTTCCAATAGGATTTCTCAAAATGCAAAAATTGTCTACATCTCCCACTATTTTGGAATTTTCTTCAAGATGATAGGTAGTCCTGGTAAACGCCCAATTTTCCCCTCCCACACCATCTACCTTTGGTACTGTGATATAACCACCCTACACAATCTCAAAAGCACAGTTTCTCTAGATCTACGCTAGAAGTAATTTCGTTTGCTACTATTTCGCGTTTTTAAAACTTCAACTGAAAATGTTAGCTCCAGCACTTTTGGCCAACATCATCGCGATGTGTGGTAATACGGGTGATTTAGCCGACTGGCAATTGCGATTAATTTTTAAATTCATAGTGCGATTATTAGATAACGCGGGTGTTGATCGGGTTCTGAGAATGGTTGGGAACGATATTACCCTCCATGAAATACTTATAGTTCGGATGACGGACATTGCTGCCGAGACGATTCATTCGAATAGACTTCGAGATCTTTATACTGACGGTGAGTGAAAATAATTATAATTATTTCAAATGGAATTATTGTTTCTGGTTATTTATATAATAATAATGATAATAATAAAAGATACTGATTTCAAATTGCATACAATCAATAATAATAATTCATATTTCAACAAATATTATTATTAATTATTTAATTGATTAATAATAATAATTTAATGATACTTATTTACTAATTTGGTGATTTTTACTAATTTTCAGCACCAGAAGAATTAGAGTCGACATCGGTCGCTGTTACTACAACAACAACAACAACTGAAAGTTCTACACCAGCAGCAGTACCAGCAACGACTCGGTCATTTGAAACAATTGATCTGTGCAGCGATAACGATGACGACGAAAACGAGCAACACCAAATGGAGGATGAGCGTAGTGAAAACGAAAACAGGGACGATAGTGAAATGGAAAACGGTGATATTAGCAGTGAAAACGACGATAATAATAATAACAGTGATAGTGATAACGACAGTGACAACGGAAACAATAGTGACGACGACGAAGACAATGACAATGAACAAGTAGTGATTTACGACGAAGATGACCTTGACGAAAGTTTGTACGAAGAGGTGGTAACGGTCGAAAGTGATGATGATGATGATGATGATGATGATGATGAGGACATGAGAGAAGAAGCAACAACGAATAATGTGGAATTAGAACGAGCAAATGGTAAGTCGTTAAAAAATATGTGAAATTTGAATTTAAATTATAATTTAAACAATAATTATCCAATAATTAATATTATTAATTGATAATTATTTCGATAATTAATTATTAATAAAATAATGAATGATTATTATTAGTCATTATTTGAATAATTAATAATTATTCCAATAATCAATCATTAACAATTAATAATTAAGGATATTTTAATGATGATTAATAATAATGATTGATAAATTATTGATCATTATTAATAATTGAATAATAATTAAAAATAATTAATACCTGATGATTGGTGATTATTCATTTATAACTTTTATTATTAATTTTAATTAATTTAATCAATTTAATTTGATTAAAAAATCAATATCCGTTTATTCAATCAATAAATCGTCATCATATTATAAATTTGACAATTAATATAATATAATCAATTTAGAAAAGTGTCGAAATTGTCTCGCGGTTGTTGAATCGATTTATTTTTGCGATTCCCGTGTTGTTTGTTTAATTAATTATATAAGAGTATTAGTTTATTTGAGTATAAATAATATTTACAAAAGTGAGAGCGAAAAATGAATTCTAACTTGTACGTAAAACCCAACCCCTCCACGAGTGCCTATATTCAGCGAGGGGGAGGAAGAAAGAGGCAGCGCTCAAATCCGAGTGACGATCACGACTTTGATGATGATGGAAATCTTGCCAGCATGGCTGAGGCCCAAGAAGCACTACGTGATCAGAGTAGTGTTTTAAATGAGGGTGGTGAAATGCCGACGAATTAAAAATTTCTAATCACAAATAAAAGACATAAACATTGTCCGCGTTTTGTCTTAGATGGTACTGAAACCAAATTGCGGTTCCGGTATAACCCCGATGAAACAATTTGCCCTATCGAGTGGCTTGAATCGGCGATTGAAGAGCTTTTTCAGTATTTATTAAAACCTTATGCCCCTCTTGATTTTATCGGCATCAAGTTCATCGCTGAAAGTTTCACCCAAGATGATGCGGCATTGTCATACCGTTACGTACGCGATTGTCACTTTGAAGACTTATGGAATTTGATTTTTATAGTAACACAGAGTTTCGCCGAGTTTCGAATAGATGACAGCTTTAAAATAACAATTGATTGTGTTCATAATCTTACAGGACTCGGTTGGGGTGTTTTAACTAGAGATGTGATTAAGAAAAGGTCAATTTTAGCAATTCAAAATCGCGATAATTTATCTCTCCCTCGAGCGATTGTTTCAGGTAAAATTTATTGTGAACGCGGTCAGTTAAGAAACGGGGAAAAAAATTCAAAATGGCACGCTGTTCGCAAGCAAAATTCCATCCTACAGACGGTATTAGCACGAGAGTTAACACGCAATGCACTTGTGGAAATACCGTCGGAAGGATGCGGTTTTTTTGAAATTGATAAATTTCAAAAATATCTCATCCGTGAACAAATTGCCATCATCGCTTTTGATCTCAAAACTTTCGACGGCGGCGCCTACCCACCTTTTTTCAATGGCATACGATATTTTATCGAAGCAGGTCTAATCCCTACACATACTGTACATCTTTTGTATGATAGCGACACTCGTCATTTTTAGACAATTTTGGATTTCACTACTGCGGCTTCAACGCGAAAGTTTTGTACACCTTGTAATAAGGGTTACAAAAGCACGAATGACCATAGGTGCTCGCAAAAATGTGGTGCATGTTTGTCACAGCCGGAATGTAAGAAAACCCCTGATGAAGCATACACCATAGGACGAAAGTGTGATCAATGCTTGCGTCTCTTTTTTAGTGACGATTGTTTCAATCGTCATAAAAAAAGTAATTCGTATTCCTCCACAAAAAGCGTTTGTGAAGTATTGCGAATATGTGATGTGTGCTCGCATTTGGTAGATCTATCAAAAGATAAAAATCATAAATGTGGTGTTTCTTACTGTAGGACATGTGGCTACGATCGTGAGTATAATCACGATTGCTACATGTCACCTACACGCGTAGATTCTGGTGTTACTGACGCGAAGAACCCTGTTTTATTTATATTTTACGATTTTGAAACGCGGCAAAATAAAACGCTCGACGGGGACGACTCTATTAATGAGCATGAGGTTAATCTCTGTGTAGCTCCACAAGTCTGCTCGTGGTGTATCGCTGAAAAGGACATTAAGAAACCGAGCGAGCACTGCGGGTTGATTCGTGAATTTGTCTTTGCTGGTGACAATCCCGTACGTGATTTCGTAGACTTTGCGCTTCGTCCGATTGTTAAATTAAAAAAAACTATCTGTATAGCTCATAATGCCAAATCTTTTGACGCTTAATTCATTTTGAAACATTTAGTCGAGCATAAAAATTGTCAGAAAACAGATCCTGATTAAATTTTATCGGGTACCAAAATCATTTCAATGAGAGTAAAGCACACCATTTTCATTGACAGTATAAACTATTTTAAATCACCTCTCAGCGCATTACCCGCATCATTGGATTAGTGGGAATAGGCGAAAAGAAAGGAATGTTTCCACATCTTTTCAATACCCCTGAAAACGAAAATTATTGTGGACCTCTTCCAGCAATAAAATTTTATTCTCCGGGTACAATGTCGAAAAAAGCTCGACAAGAATTTTTAAGTTGGTACGAGGAGAAAAGTGGCGATCCAGAGTATCAATTTAATTTTTGGGAAGAGCTTGTTTCGTACTGTAAAAACGATGTACATATTTTACGTTGTGCATGTATTGCATTTCGTAAAATATTTTTCGAGTAAGAAAATGTTTGTCCTTTCGCAGAGGCTCCCACTATTGCATCGGCTTGCAATCGGTTCTTTCGGAAGCATTTCTTACAAGAAAATATGATTGGTATAATTCCAAGAGGTGGCTATAGGTGGGGTGATACTCAATCCAGGGTTGGCGTTGAATGGCTCTTATCTATGGAGCGCGATCTTAATATTATTATTCGTCACGCTGGTAGAGCTCCAGAGCATCGTCTTCAAGAAGGCCCTATAGTAGACGGTTTTTTTGAAGATGAAGCTACGAGAACTCGTCGCGTATTCGAATTTCATGGTTGTTTCTGGCATGGTTCCAAGTTCTGTTATCCCATTGATAGAGATAAAATACTTAGTAATACCGGAGAAACCATGAATGAGCGATACGAAAAGACACGTGCGCGATCGGATAAAATAAAAAGATACGGGTATGAACTTACAGAGATATGGGAATGTGAGTTCAGTTGCCTCAAAAATACGGACAGCAATCTCAAAGATTTTTGAAATAACCATCCTTTATTGAAAAATAATAAAGTATTAAACCCTCGAGATGCATTTTACGGTGGTCGAACAGGGAATACGAAATGCTTTTACGAGGTGAAAGACGGAGAGATCATCGAGTACAAAGATATTTGTTCTCTGTACCCGTACATCTCGAAAGTCGGAAAATTCCCTATAGGTCATCCAACTGTATATGTAGGATCAGAAGATTGTAAGAAATTTACAAGTCCAGATTTTGATCTTACCAACGTCGAGGGTTTAGTACTTTGTACAGTTTTACCTCCACGGAAGCTTTATCACCCTCTTTTATCGGTTCGTTTACACGAGAAACTCATGTTTTCTCTCTGCCGCACATGCTGCGAAACTCTGGAACAGGGCAAGTGTTCGCATGAAGATGAGTCACAGCGTGTGTTGGAAGGTACATGGGTTTCCAATGAGTTGAAAAAAGCTGTGCAATTGGGTTACAAAATTGTCGATATCTCAGAAATATGGCAATATGAAGTAGTACAGTATGATCCAATCACGCACAAGGGAGGTCTTTTCGCAGGATATATTAATATGTTCCTAAAGATTAAACAGGAGGCAAGTGGTTGGCCATCGTACTGTATTGGTGAAGTTTCAAAGCTCGAATACATTCGTCAATATGAGTTGGCAGAGGGTCTCAAGCTTGAACGTGATAAAATTATAAAAAATCCAGGGTTGCGTTCCGTCGCAAAACTGTGTCTTAACTCCTTCTGGGGTAAGTTTGGACAACGTAATAATTTACCGCAAATAGAAATTATACGTCACGCGTGACGGAAAAAAAATCTGTCGGGTATCCAATATGAAAAGACGTAGGATGGAGGATTTTATGATTCTCTACCCTACGGATATAAATCTGTGTAAATATCAAAATAGAAATTGTATTTATTTTAATATATTCGGCATTTGCCACCCTAAACACCGACTCTGCCCAGCATGCCTAGAATAAGAGAGAAGGTATTAATTAACTAAATTTCTCGCAAAAAATAGCAGCAATTTTAATCTTATTTTTTATTTCACAGATCATTGGCCAACCAGCAGCAACAGACCGTTAGGCAATGGTCCAGTCACGGGATACTCCCCAAGTATGGATGAGTTGGATGCTGCCAACACACTGGAGCACCTGGCCAACAAGAGTAGGATCCAACAACTCCACGATGACGATGATGATGATGATGATACCACGTATTATAGCCCAGATCACGAAGAAGAAGAAGAGGATAAAGAAAATATACCAGTGAGGTTGAGTCCTGCAGGTCTCTCCAGTCATCGAGGAGAGCGGGCCCAAAGACGTGCTCTTGGGCGAACACATCCCTACATCAGAGATATAGACCGCTCTCAAGAGTCGCTCTCCAAACACCGAGCCATAGAATAACAACAGCAATCAATATTACCTCCCATACCCTTGCTTCCCAGCTTTCACACCACATTGAGCCAATTTACCATGCCACGAAGGTTATTTTCTCGTCACGCAACACGTCCCGGAACTCATCCCATATCAATTCCCGAACCTCGACCTCACTCTTCTCGTACCGAAGAACCACCCGCTCCCATGCTTCCGCCAATATCCGTACCCTTCCGACAACTACCTCCTCCATCATATGCATCCCTTTGCCCACCTCCCCCTTCTTATGCTTCGCTTTACCCTGAATTATTTTAGATCTGTATTAAATTGTATATTTATAGGTTTGTAAATATTATAATTAAATTGTATATGTATATATTCATAAATATTATAACTAGATAAAGTTTTTCACGGGGTGATTTCAACGTTTTCGCCAAACTAGGATTAATATTTGAATACTATACATATAAATTCATATAAAAACCATTTTTTAATAAAATACAATTTTATACCGTAAATGTTTGTGTATGTGTTTCACTCATTTACAACCCATTTACATATATTTCTCGCTTTCTTTAATTCCTAATTGAAAATCAAAGTAAAATCATAACATTTATCATTCTTTTCAGTATTAGCTTAGAACTGCGAAGCCATAACTCCAACTTTAGAATATTGTGTCATTCAGACCTTTAAAAATGCATCAATCTTTATATCAACACACATTTCCTAGAAATTCTCGCTTCCACCCATTCTTATTTTCTAATAATAGAATTTATACAAATACATGCGTCTAGCGAAATAAGACCCAGACAGCCGAGGAGTGGGGGGTGGCGGACTGGAGGCCCATAGTTGCCCTAAAGTAAAATTATATAATTTATCATTTTTTTCAGTATTAGTTTAGAACTGCGAAGCCAGAACTCCAACTTTAGAAAATTGCGTGATACAGACCTTTAAAAATGTATTAATCTTTATATCAACACACATTTCCTAGAAATTCTCGCTTCCGCCCCTTCTTATCTTCTATTAATAGACTTTAAACAAACACATGCGTCTAGCGAGATAAGACCCAGACACCCGAGGAGTGGGGGTAGGCGCCAGACGTCTGAGCAAACACCGAGGAGTGGGGGTAGCAGACTGGCGGCCCATAGTTGCCCCTTACTACTCGCCTTGTTTCTTTTCAGCTACTGTTTCTCTTCCTTCCCCTTCAACCTATTTTCCACACCCTCTAACAAATCCTTGAAATACTTTGTCCACTCCTGCATCTCGATTTCTTCATTTATACCATTCCTTCCTCCTCTTTCCTCTTTCCTCCTCTATTTTCTTACATTCTCCTTTATCCTATCTTTACTCCCTGTCTCCACGCTTTCTATTTTTTCTTAAAATTCTCTTAACTTTTCCTTCCCCTATTTGCCTATTTTCAGTTTCTTAACCCGCTTTCTTTCCTTCCTTCCCGTACCGCGATCTGGTTACTGCCAGCATGTGATCTATTACGGTATCACCTATACCAGCGTACGTAAATTTTCCTTCTTTCTCCCCTCTGGTATTGCTGTTACAAATAAACCATCCTGCCTCTCCTTACAAGTCCAGTGACCTCTTACTCTCCCGATCCGATTCCTTTTATTTCGTGTTTCTTATGTAGCCCTCCTTTTCTGTATCCGACACCTTTCCCCCTTGTTCCCCAGTCAATGAATTCAGGTGCTTACGTATCAGCACTAACTCTTTCTCTTTTTCCTCAGTCCATTTCCTTATTTGTATCCATCCTCCCTCTCCTTCTCTTCTCCTGTAGATACATACGATATCCACAACCAGTGGCGGCGTAAGGGTGGGGGCGGAAGAGGCGATCCGCCCCGGGTGCCAGCTCCGGTGCCTAGCACCAAGGGGTGCCAATAAGGGGCATTAAGGGGTGACAAAACCAAAGTGCCACACCGCAACCGCCCCGGGTGCCAACCCATGCTACGCCGCCACTGTCCACAACCACTTTTTCTACTTTTATTCTTCTCACCATTGTTTCATCCTCTTCTTCCACATACTCTTCTTTTTCTTCCTCTACCACCGCTTTCTTTTTTACCCCTGACACCATGCCACCAATTCCTCTGCCTTTTACGTAATCCTTTCTCGCTGCTTGAATCTTCCACATATATGCTTTCGATAAAAGTCATTCTATGCCCATCCAATCTTTCTTATCCGCCGAAGTTTCACTCTTCATTATTACATACCATTTATGCAATTCCCCACAAACCCTTATGCTTGTTTTCTAATCCTAATACATTCCATGACACCAATTTCACGTCTCTGTCTTCTCCTCTGGCTTCTACTGTCCTTGACTTCAACCCTTTTTTCATTCCATAAGCCCCGACCCATTTCCTTCCTTCTGATTTCCTCCGCTTAATCAGCCATTTTGTTTTCCTTTCCTGCCAGGTCAGATCTTCTGTTTTCTCTGTTCTTCCATCCAACAGCTTCTTTTTGCCCATTATTTCAAACCTTTCCTCTTTACACCCGACTGTTACCAGAAACATGCCTTCCCTCCCCTTCTTCGTTCCTCCTATTCTATTGACCCCTTCCACCTTCACACCTTCATCTCTGCTCACATCACATCCTTACACCCTAATGTTAGCAGAAACATGCCTTCCTTCCCTTTCTTCATTCCGCCTACTCTATTTACCCCTTCCACCCTCACTTATGCTCCTATGTCCCACATCAGATTCTTAACCTCTTCCTCTCCCGTTTCACTATTCACTTTCAGGTCCTCGATCATTACTATTTTTTTCTCTTTGATCTTTGCTTCCCTTCTGGCTAACCATTACCTTCGTCCTTCTTTGCTCATCCCTCAGTTCTAATTTACTCATTTTCTCTGCTATTACTTTCATCTCCCTTTTTCTATTTTCATAATTTTCTCTCTGCTGATTTTCTATGCTTTTCGTTTTTCGCCAAACTTTCTCTTTTTCGCCTTTCCATATTTCGTCCCACTCTTCTCAATTCTTTCGTATTTTGTGCACCTTCTTCTTGAGCTCCCCCGCGCCTCTTCACGTTCTCCAGTGTCTCACATGTCTCCTATCTAAGTTCTTTGAACAGTACTTCTAGGCTCATGAGCAAAACGCCTGCCCCCCCCCCCTCTATCTCTCTCTCACACATACCGGTGTTCTTTTTATTCTACTTTTCTTACAAGTTTCGCTCCTCCCCTTTAATTCCTCTTTCTACTCTTTGCTTTTCCTTTTTTCCTCTGCGCATTTTTACCCTCCACTAACCATTCCTTCGCTGCATATCACACTCGCCCGTTTCCGCCAATCGCCCAGGAACCTGCTCGATCCCAGGCATCTCGTATCGCTTGTCGCCACTAATTTCGCAAATTGCATCGATACCCGACTTATCCCCACTCGCTTTGTCTTCCCGCATGTCCTCTGTCGACCCGTTATCCTCGCTTATAACCAGTGTTGCCAGACCGTGGGAAATTTCCCATATTGTGGGAAATTTTATGATTTTTTTCAAAAAGGGGAAAAAGGGGGAAAACAATTCCACCAATGGAAAAAGTGGGAAATTTTAGGCAAATGGCCACTTTAAGCCAAAATTTGGTATTACAGTAAAAATAGCAACATTCATTAATGTTTTAGTTGCCACATGATGCCTGCTCTGAGCAGGGTTTGCAACGTATGATAATTCACGTAATATTCTTGGTTTTCTACGCTTATATTACTGCGTCTATCACCTACCAAGTTTTCTACGTAAACCTGGGATGCGGCAGCCTATCATGCTAAAATGCAGTGCCGGTTTCCGCATTCCAGACGCATGTTTCTAATTGTGTTTTGTCTTCTGCTGCTAAAAGATAAAATTTTTGCATTCACATTGAAATTTTCTAAAGTAAAATTTATCGTAGAATTATAATTACAGCAATTTAAATATGTACTTTTTTGCCTTTATTAATTAAATTACAAGGTTACTTTAAGGTCACTTTAGTGTTACGCTGTAGCGTAACCACTGCGTTCACGTGGTCTGCTAGGGCTAACAATCACGTTACTTTAAACTTGGAACGTCGCCCGCCTGCGTACCACTACTACTAAAAAGCTTACATATCTCTACAGAACTACTTAAAACTATTACCTTGTAGTTGACACTGAGTGGAATGTGCGTGCTGCTGTCTTTTTCAAAATCAAATTTACGCAGTACACTCACCGCTTGGCCCAGGCTTTGTCAGTTACGCGTAAGGGTCATACCTTTGTCTGCGGGCTTCCTGCATGCGATATATCGAATCTATGCAGATCTTGATTGGTTCTTTCTTACGGAGAATCATTGCCACTCAGGGAAGTGACAAATGAAGTTCGGCATAGGATCGATATATCTTACACAGGCTGGCTGCAGACAGAGGTATGACCATACCTTAACTCTAGGCATTCGACGTATAATACGTTTTCTACCGTAATATAGGTAGAAAACCGTAGAAAACCCAGTAAGTTACATTTCTAAAATGGAGGAGCTGTTGACATTGAGGTATAACATCACTGTTTCAACAAATTTGTTCCTTTGACTGCATTTTTTGCCAATGAAACTAAATAGATGTAAGCCGTATGCCCTTGAGAATGTAAAAATAATTGATATCATAGTTAAAAATGTTTTTTTATGATTTTTAAACTTTGTAAATAGCTAAATACTGTGAATACTGATCGAGTGGTATCACTGTGCGGGAATATTTAAGTACCAACCATCGAAGTGAAACGTGCGTTGGAAAACTTTCCTTGAAATTTCTTGAGCCTTCGTTTGACGAACCATAGTTAAAACGTCAAAATAAATAGTTTATACGCATTTTCTTTTTAAATTTTTAATTTTTAAGCCAGTGTAATGCTTTTTCAAAGAAAATGTAAAAATTGGAAATTTTGTGTCGGAAAGTGAAATTTTGATGACCTGCGTGGGAAAAAGCTTGCATGGGATCTGGCAACACTGCTTATAACGCTCTTCTGAAGCCCTCTGTCTGGACTCCGTGTTACAGGCATCCTACTTTATCTACTGAACAAGACTCGCAAACTCACATCTTACCTCCCTCACCCATCACTTCCTCCCCGCCTAAACTTTCACAACAGAAAATCCAACCTAACTTCAAAATTTTGTTAATAGCCAAAAAATTACAGCCAAATCGCCACCTACATATTTAATTCAAAAGCAGATTCCTTTTTTGTTTGATCGAGAATAGGATGATTCAAAATAATTGTAAATTAAACTAAATCCATCAGAGTAGGATTGAGGTAAACTAAGAGAGAGAGAGAGAGAGAGAGATTTGTAAACACAGTTCATAATCAAAATGAAATATTTATTCAGACAATTACAAAAGCGATAGATGAGCTAGAAATTCAGTGAATTAAGTATTTCCGAGAAAAGGTAGCTCATACGACATCGACTGATCCTCCACATTTCTGTGAAAGATGCCGTGCATCCTCTTGTCAAGGTGCTGTTCGCGGGAGTTTTTCTCCTGTGCTTTCTTAATTCGGGCCTTCAGGAGTGAGTACTCGAAATGGATAAGATTTTATGTATTTTGCTCACCCCTGATATTGAAGTAAAGGCCGAGTGTTTCAGCAGCCTCATCCGCTGCTTTGTGCAGAAACTCCGCTTTGCCCACTTCTTGGCGATTTTTGGCCATTGTAAGAAGAGGGTCTTGTCCATTTGCGGCTATATGTGCTGTACCTAGAATAATACTGTTGTGAAGACATTTGAAATTCAGTTTCTCGCGAGCACCTTGACTGCGTGAGATTTAAAGTCACGGAACATAAGACTTAAGGTGCATGCTTTTGTTAATGTACATAAGCTTTCGGGATCTGAGCTCGCCCTTCCTCCATGGAACCACTCCAAATGAATATAGTACTACCGGGACGGCAAGCATGTTCGTCTCAGATACTCTGTTCCTTGCCGCTTGTTCGGAAGATGTAGTTTCGCTTTATTTTTAGCATAGATCTTAAGATCATCCATGTGGCAATAATGTGAGGCAAAAGCGAAGAAGGGTCATGGTGTCGTCCTGAAACACACCTCTCACACCAGAAAGGTGACACTGTTAGTTATCACACGATGCTTTCCAGATGAGATAGTAAATCTGGTTTTCTAAAGCGGCATTAATCTCTCTATGCACCACACGATGTGTGGATGAACCTTAAAGCTTTCCAACATACAGATGATAAGTCTATGGGAGGTTGAATCAAAAGCTTTTCGGTAATCAATCCAGGCCATCGATAGAGATCGTTGATAGGATGCTGCGTCTTGACAGACACATCTATCGATGAGCAGGTTCTCATGACATCTTGGTAGGCCTTTCTTCGAGCCACGTTGTTCATACATCTCTCGCCACACAGGTCCAATTTTCCGAAGAATCCTATTATTTAGTATAGCTTTAAAGGTCTTATACAGTGTGTTCAGACAAGTTATTGGCCTGTAATTCTTAGGGTCAGCTAAGTTGCCCGTCTTTGGCAGAAGCACTGTGTGCCCTTCCACCAACCACTCCGAAATAGGCTCTTCCGACTTTAGATATAAGGTGAAGATTCGGGCCAGATACTGGTGGGTTGAAGGAAACTTCTTCCACCAGAAGGTCTTGATACCATCTGGCCCCGGAGCAGAGTAGTTCTTCATACCTGTTAATACTTTTGTCACCTCCTCGGGAGTGATAGGTGGGCATTACTCCTCAGGTGTTATGATGGCACTGCACAGCTCCTTGAAGCTATTTATATTCTTTGAGTTTTCTTTCAGTCGATGGTGGACTTCGTAGACTTCTCTCAAAAATGCCCCGACCTACTATGATGTGGATGGCTGGACGACAGTAACTGGAGGGTCTTGGAAGAGTCGAGTTGGGTATCATACAAAAACTGTTGATTTTCTCTAACCCACCTCTCTCTCCGCTCTAGACTTCTCCTAGCGTTAGATAGCAACCATATTCAAAGTAGCCAACTATCTAGACCCAAAATGCGGGACGGCCGGACCTTACAATTTCTTCCCCAATTTTCCGGAACACTTTGCGGGACAAATTTCAAAGCGAGACAGAAGGTACCAATGTGGGACCGTCCCGGCGAATGCGGGACGGTCGGCTACCTTGCCCATATTCTCTCAACAATATGCTGCCAGATGTAATGTAGTCAATCACACACTGAATACAGGATGCCTACTGCCTTGCCCAGCCTGCGTTTGTACTGAGTTGATGCATCCGTGTTTGGGTCCTATGATCAACCGTTGGTTTTGTTTTACGGTTTACATATGCCAAAGCTCTCGCTGCATTATATACAATACAATTGATAGTCCAAATATCGGGCTCTTCGGAAAAATCTCTATAAAGCTCGTGATCCAGTTCAGCCAGATCTTTATGCTTGAGAGAAACCTGAACGTTGATGTTTCTCCGGGTCCTGCAACACCATTCTTTCTCTATTGGATGCCTGCTCGTGGTTAACTCGTAACAAAAGTAACTAGAAAAAACTGAAAATTTACGAAACCCAGCAAACTCTTTTTCTTGGAAGCTCTCTAGTAAGCCTAACATAAGTAAACATCTTTATTGTAGCAACAAAAAAAGTGAAAATTTTTTGTGGTTCCTCTCATAATTTCTGTCATTTGAAATTTCCTTAAAAGTTTATAGATTAGTTATTAACATTGTAGACGTTGAAAGAAGTAAGTTTGTTCGTCAAAAAATAGTCTTTTTTAGTACTGCAAACAACCGTAGATAATATTTTCAACTCTTGAAAAAAGTGGTCTCAAAAAATTTGAAAATGCTGTAACTTTTTGAATTTTTATCCAAAATGGATGGCTAACAAACTGGTTCTTTCTTTATACAACCACGTAACCGTATTAACAGACTACAACACAACGACGACAACGACGACAACGACAGACGGATACAGACGTAAAAACTATTTTTTCTGACATTTGATGGAATCCACGAAAGTCATTTATCACATAAAACCAATACCTTCTCATTGATTGATGAAGGATTCGAAAGTTGAAAACGTTTTTGAGGTTCTACCTTAGCGTTTTCAAATAAACAATGGAAGGGCGGCAGCGCGACGAGGAATTACCTATTACAGGATCTGATTTGTGCCGCCAAGAAGCACGCTTTATCTTAACGTTTGAAATATGTAGGAGAGGTCGTTAAAGCTCGCTCCACATTGGTTGATTAAGCCCAACTTTGAAGCTTCATTGTGCCCAAACTAAGCTTCGCATAACTTTTTGCTAGAGGATTTTTTTTTGTTTATTTTTCTGCGCACCATCACATAGTATAGGTTTCTGTACAAAGCAGCGGAGGAGGCTGCTGAAACGCTTGGCCTTGACTTCAATATCAGGGGTGAGCAAAATGCATCGAACCTTATCCATATCGATTACTCACTCCTCAATGCCCAGATCAAGGAAGTACAGAAGAAAAACACATACTATCTAGTTGTTCAACTCGTGCGGGAACGACCTACATCCAAAGGCACAATGCGGCACTAAGAGTGCTTCATTGCCATCTCTGTCGTCCTTGGGTCGCTCCGTGTCATCAGGATATACAAGAGTGTTGCTGAATCATCGTATTGAACCCGACTCAAACTGTAACCATCTATCTTACGGTTGTAAGACGTTGTTACAGCTGAAATTTTACCGAAATTTCACTGGCAGCGGGTGTAGTTTTTCAGATTAGCACCTGCTCCCGGTGAAATCTCGCGGTTGTCCTCATGAGAAACTATGATTATTATTATAACATTAGGCCATTTCCCTTTCGGGGTAGGCGTGACTTGCTCGGTTGAAAAAACTAGTGAACAGGAATCTAGGTATAAAGTAGGTCGGTATATGGATATAAGGTATATAGGTGTTAGGTACAGATGTTTTAGATTGATCTGAAATTCTCGTATTATTTATTTAAATGACACGTTCATTCCGCAACACTGCTCCAACCCAGGTTGCTGATCAATCTCTCTAGCGATCACCCCAAGTGAGGAGCCTCACAAGGTTGTTATGCATGGTTCCCCACTTGGGCCCATTAGTTTCCAAGGTCCTTGTTTCAGGCATCATTCACTCCACTGTTACTCTGTTTACAAACTATTTGTCGCCAAACTTTTCTGTCCTGGCATACTACTCTACCTTCTTTTACGTCCAAGCATTTTTTTCAGGCAAGCTCTTGTGTTTCTATGACTTCTTATGTCTCTTCGGATTAATGTCTCATTTACAGATTCTGACCATTCTTTCGGGGTCTACCTCTGGGAATTCTACCATTTACTTTACCTTTATACACTTGCTAGGTCAGTCGTTCATCTTTCATTCTTTCAAGATGTCCGAACCATCTTAATTGATTGCTTTCCCATATGTCAACTAGTGTCTCTCATGTACCACATTCTTTGAGTATTGTCTCGTTTCGGACTTTGTCCATCAGTGTTTTTCCGCATCTTATGTGCAGAGATTTCATGCCGATCGCGTTGATTTTACTCCTGTCCTTTTCGTGACAGGTCCATGTCTCGCTACCGTATAGTACAGTCGGTACTAATATAGAATTATGTATGGCCATTTTAGCTTTTTTTGATATGTTTTTATTTGTGAGGATGGACCCTACTCTACTGATAACGTGCTTACCTTTATTTATGCGCGTATCTAACTCCCCATCTATTTTTCCGTCGTTAGTGAATAGACTACCTAGATATACGTATTTCTCAACTTGTTCTAATCTCTCATTATTAAGGACAATGTTGCATATTGTTTTCTCACTTTTATCCTCAAATACCATGATCTTCGTTTCATTCACGTTAATTTTGAGGCCCATGTTCTTCATGCTTGAATTAAGTTTATTCAACATTCTTTGCAAGTCCTCGACTGATTCTGCCATAACAAGTTTGTCATCTGCGAAAGGTAACCCACATACCTTGACGGTTTCGAGATCTACACCTTCTTCGTCGAAGAGGGCAGTTCGTAGACACTTATCCATGAATATGATAAATAGCCACGAGGATATAACGCATCCTTGTTTCACGCCTTGCATAATATCGAACCAGTCACTCAGTTTCCCATTTACCCTTACACTCGCTTTACTATCTGTATATGGGTAATTGTCAAATTGTAGGCAAATTTCAGCACCTACAGTGGCAATCATATTATTATTAGGAATTAAATATTTCATAACGGAAATTGATCTTGTCACATGTAACAATTTTAAATCCAAAAGGGGCAGTTATGAAAAGAAGAAATAATAATGAATCCATGGGCACGCGCATATAATCAGTCGTACGCTGTTCTATTGTACCGTACGGTAATGATGCGAGAAAAATGTTAAAGTTTAACGTTTTTTATTGTTTATAAAAAAATAACAAATTTTAATTATCAAAAGTCAACTACTTATGAAAGAAAACACCACCAAGCAAGTAACGGAATTGTTTTCATAAACTTTTTTCACTCCGAAAATGTTTTTTAACGCACGTACGGTAATGACGTTTTTGTTGTCAAGATGCACTTTTCAGTTTTAATATCGGATTCACAGAAAAGAGAGTTAATATTTTAAGCTCAATTTTATAAAAACTTGTATTAAACAATACGCCTAATATTTTTGTATTTATTAATCCACTGTAACTACAATATTTTACTAGAAAAACAGACGTACGGTAATGACTTCTGAAATGGAAAAAATTGAGGGACAGACATCAAGGCTTTTAAAATATTATTTATTTGAATTGAAAAAATGTGCCTAAATTAAATTTATGTTCATGTGAAGTTTACAAACTTGATACGTTAAGCGCTTTTCAGGTTACTGTCTAAAAAAACGGAGAAAATCAGTTTATCCTTGTGCAAAGTGAGGTTGGGACGCCGTACGGTAATGACGTTTCGGGTGTTCTTATATTAAATTAAAGTAAATAGGAACAGGAATGAAAAAAAGGAACTGCCCATTCTGTAGAGGATGATAATAAGTGTTTATTAAAATTAAAAAAAAAATCGGCACGAGCTTCTAAGTTAATGTTATATTATTGGGACTTCAAGTTTGCCTTCAATTTGACAATTACCCATATATTGTTTTTATTACTTGTAGGAACCCTCCATTTACTCCGTACTCTTTAAGGACTTCCCAAAGTTTACTTCTATTTACCTTGTCAAATGCTTTTTCTAAGTCAATAAATGCCCAGAAAAGTTTCTTTCCTACTCTCAATCTTTTTTCTGTGATCTGTCTCAGGCTAAATATCTTATCTGTACATGGTCTTCCTGGCATAAATCCACTTTGAACTTCCCATATCTTCTTTTCTGTAATTTCCATTACCCTACGAATAAGTATTTTTGACTATATTTTACTTACGGTACTTAGTAGGCTGATACCTCTGTAATTACTGCAGTTGCTTTTATCTCCCTTTCTTTAATATATTGGTACAATAATCGTCTTTCTCCAATCGTCTGGGACTTCTCCTGTCTCGAAACGTAAATTCATCAATTCGCACAACCTGTGAGGCATGTACTCGCCACCGTCTTTAAGCATTTCAGCGCTAATACTGTCTATACTAGCAGCCTTACCGTTTTTCAAGTTCTCAATTATATCTCTGACCTCAGTGACACAGACTTTTTCAATTGGGTTTTCTGATGCATTATGTTCAATGTCGTAGTTTTGTTGCCCTATATCTTCACCTCCTAATAATTCCTTAAAAGAGTCTTTTAAAGCGTCTACTATCCCGTCTATATCATATAGCATTTCACCTTTGCTGTTTCTCATGCCAACAAACTCTGTACTTTTACTTCCCTTCATCTCTTTAAATAATAGTTTCATAATTCCTTCAAAGCAGTTTTTTATTTTGTTCTCTTCTTCTGTTCTGGTTTTCTCTTTACTCTCTTTGACTAGACGTTTAATTTTCCTCTTTTTATGTCTGTAATTATTTTTGAGTCTATTTCTCTCCTCATCGCTAAGACCTGCCATGTTCAGCGTTTTATTGTGCGCTTTTTTCTTTTCTTTTTGGGCTGCCGCAATTTCATCGTTCCACCACGCATCGCCAGACTTTCTTCCTACCCTCGCCATACCACACACTTCAATCGCAGTTTTAACAATGGTATCGCGCAATAAAGCCCACTCGCCTTCTATATCTTTATTCCTTTCAAGCGACTCCCAAATTGCCTTATCTATGCGTTCGTTTATATTATTCTGAAAATCTATTTGCACTTCCGGTTTCTGTAAATTTTCGACATTAATTCGCGTTTGTTTCGTTTGTTTCGTTCTCTTTCTTCTCCATCTCCGCCCTAAGTTCATCTTGGAGACTAAAAGGTAATGATCAGTATTGCATTCGGCCCCCTCATGACTCTTGTATCTGTAACTAGTTCTCTTAGCCTTTCATCTGCAATAACGGAGTCAATTATACTGCGGTTATGCTAGGGAAAGGGTTCGTCCATCCTTGTAGAGCCCCGCGTGCAAGGATAAGGCTGATACTCTGAGAGGTCGCACGGTATCTCAGGTCACCGTTTGAAATACCTCACCCAGGAGTCATTCATCTTTCGGCACGGTTCTCACGCCTTCGCTTAAGGGTTATTCCTTCGGGGCCATCCCTGGACAATTGTCAGCGACTGCTCATTCATTATTGTAACCATATTCAACAGAAACCCTTGGTACAGGGACCCTCTGTCCGCAACCCAAAGACGCGTTGGGTAGCTTTGTCATAGGCCCATCGGTTTGATTCCCAAAGAACCAAAACCGAATATATATAGGCAATATATATATATATATATATATATATATACATATATATTCGGTTTCGGTTTCGATTCCCTTGGAATAGAACCGAAGGGCTTATGACAAAGCCACCGAACGCGTCCTCGGGTTGCGGATAGAGGGTCCCCGTACCAAGGGTTTCTGCTGAATATCGTTACAATAATTAATAAGCAGTCGCGGACAATTGTCCAGGGATGGTCCCGAAGGAATAACCCCTAAGCGAAGGTGTGAGAACCGTGCCGAAAGCTGCATGGCACCTGCGTGAGGTGTCTTTAATGGTGACTTTGGGATACCGGGCGACGTATCAGAGTATCAGCCTTATCCCTGCACGCGGGGCTCTACGAGGATTGACAAACCCTTTCCCTAGCTGCTCGTGGGAACAACAATGAAACCAACAAACCACCAAAATGTTGTAGATGCGGTTCGAAACGATCGAACGCGCAGAGCACCCGACAATAGATCGGCAAACAATGCCGATCATCCTAGAGTTCGGGGTGCTGAAAATAATTTCGATGGAAACACGACGACGAACCGGCGAAACGCTACGATGCCAGTATTATCCCCGTTCGCGGAGGCTTTATGGCGCGTATGCATACTCTGTGGTGCCAGTAACACCCAGAGCTTCAATACGTTTCGCATCAGTCTTTGCGAAATCAAGCCGACTACCTCCGGAAAAATGGATATGCACGCGGATTGCTTCCTCAACCGCTGCTTGAACAAGCTGCAGACGGAGATGAAACGACATTAAGACCAACCGCAGAAAGCAGGCACCTTCTGGAAGATTATCGCAATTCCAGTACAAGGAGGAACATCAACATGCAAGTTCCTCTTAAGCACCAAGATCTGACTGAAATGGATGCCTCCCTTCGTGGAGATATCTCGCAAGAGTCCGACCTCTGGACCATCAATTGCTCAGTTTACGGTGCTGCGAGAGCTTTGGCTGATTCAAATCGAAGGCTGAAACCGACGATGGATCAGAAGACCAGAGGAGGCTTGCGTCAACTGAACAAGAAAATTGGATGGGCAAGACAGAATGCGTCCCGTGTTCAATGTGTGATTGACTACATAACATCTGGTAGACCGTTCACGGAAAGGGTTCGAAAGTTCGCCCAAGAACTAAGGACCTTGAATCACACACTGAACAAGTCAAAGTTGCTGACAATCAAGCAGCATATTGTTGACAAAATAAGGCTGTTATCTGACGCAAGGAGGAGGATACAGAAGAGGGAGAGATGGAACAGGGAGAATCAACAGTTTCTTGCTGACCCATCACGCCTCTTCAGTGATCCCCCTGTTTTTGTAAAAAATCCACCCAAGCCCAAGGAGGTAGAGACTTTTTGGAGAGAGGTGTACAAGATCCCGAAAACACTAGTGTTGAAAGAAGATACTGACAATATCATCCGCTTCAAAGAGTTTTGCGACAGCCTCATAAAATCTGAGGAGGAGTGCCCATCAGTCACTGCCGAAGAGGTGAAAAAAGCACTTAGAGGCACGAAGAACTCTTCCGGTGCTGGACCAGATTGTATTAAGAACTTTTGGTGGAAAAAGTTTACTTCTATACACCAACATTTGGCCCGCATATTTACCTCATATTTAAAGTCGGAGACGCCCATTCCGCAGTGGCTGGTGTTAGGACGCACTATGCTCCTACCGAAAACAGGCAACTTGTCCAGACCAGACAATTACAGGCCAATCACTTGTTTAAACGTACTGTATAAGATCTTTACAGCTGTCCTAAACAACAGGATCGTTCGACGAATTGAGCCTGTATGACGAGAGATGTACGAACAACGAGGCTCGAAAAAAGGTGTAGCAGGCTGTCGAGAGAACCTGCTAATTGACAGGTGTGTCTGTAAAGACGCTGCCGCCCATCAACGCGTCCTGTCAATGGCCTGGATTGACTACCAGAAAGCTTTCGATTCAACCTCTCATAGACTTATCATCTGTCTGTTGGAAAGCTTGAAGGTACATCCACACATAGTGAGATGCATATAGAGACTTATATCTCTGTGGAAAACTAGATTTACCATCTCATCTAGGAATCATCGTCTGACGACGAACAAGGTCACCATCCAGAGGGGCGTCTTTCAAGGGGATAGTATGAGCCCTTTGCTTTTTTGCATCACACTTCTGCCTCTATCTCTCGCACTACGAAATTCTCCTGGATACCTCTGTGGCGACACTAATCAGCGTGAGCATAAGGTCACTCATGTATTTTCTATGGATGACCTGAAGATCTATGCCGCTGGTAAAAGCAAACTTCAAACTGCTATAAATATCGTCAAGAACTACACAGGAGAGATTCGGATGGACTTTGGTTTGGACAAGTGTGCCAAAATTCATTTGAAGAAAGGAAAGGTTACTGGCGTTCCCAAGGACCCTGAGCTTGTGGATATAAGTGTTATTAGACATCTTCACACTGGAGAGACCTATACATACCTGGGCGTACCTCAAAGCCGCATTCAGGACCCGTTTGGGGTGGTTCAATGGACGAACAACGAGCTTAAGGCCCTTGATGTCACCACGCGTAAAATCATACATATGCATAAAAGCTTGCATATCAATTCGTCAGTTCCGCGATTATACATTTCACGCCGTCAAGGCGGACGCGGACTTCTGAATCTCCAATGTCTTCATAAACGAATTGTTTTGAGTACAGCTTACATCGTTGCGAATGGCAGAGATCCTCTCCTAAACATGGTCAGAAACCACGAGATGATTGGCGAAGGAGCGTTCCTTTACAAAGCCGCGCAGCAAGCTGCCGAGGCCCTTGGCCTGAATTTCAACACCAGAAGTGAGGAAAGTGCATTACTCCATCTAGATGCTTTACGTCTAAAAGCCGAAGTAAAGAAAGCAGAGGTTAGCAAATTTCACCAAGAGCTACTCGACAAGCATATGCACGGAAACTTTCACAGAAATGTAGAAAAACAGTCCTTGTCAAAGGAGCAAACTTTTGCTTTCGTCAAATCATCAGGGCTCAATTCAGGTACAGAGGGCTTCATTTTCGCATGCCAGGACGGTGTTATCTCCACCTTAGCATACCGCGCCCGCATTTTATGTCAAGGAGTTCCCAGTGATAGGTGCAGAGCGTGTCATGCACACGCTGAGTACCTAGAACACATACTATCGGGGTGTCCGACCCACGCAGGAACAACGTATATCTATAGACATAATGCGGCCCTAAGAGTACTTTATTACCACCTTTGTCGCTCTTACGGTGTTGGTCGCGACCCTGCCCTGCCGAACGCTCCAAGGGATATAGAGTCAATTGTCCGAAACGAGAAGTGCCAGATTTTCTGGAACTACGATTTTCGGGCAGCAGTCTCCGTTGCGCACTCGAGGCCTGACATTGTTCTCCAAGACTTCGAGAAACGAACTATATTCGTGATCGAATTCTCGGCTCCATCCGAATACAACATCACTGCAAAGGAGAAAGAAAAAGAGGAGAGATATCAAGACCTTAAAAGAGAGCTGCGTCGACTGTACCCAAAATATTCGGTACGAGTAATTGTTCTTGTGATAGGTGCTCTCGGAGGTGTGAAATTATCGCTGGTTCGTAACCTTAAAGCCATACCCGCGTGCCAAAAATATGCCAAGGCTCTTGCGAGATGGATGCAGAAAGCTGTCATCCTTGGGTCGCTTCGTGTCCTCAAGACACACGAGGGTTTCGCCGGCCTGTCGTTGTGATTTCGTCGTGCCCTGTGACCACCCATCTCACGGATGTGAGACGTGGCCATAGGTGTATTTTACCGCGGTTC
Organism: Andricus quercusramuli; assembly: GCA_932178445.1. NCBI lineage: Eukaryota > Metazoa > Arthropoda > Insecta > Hymenoptera > Cynipidae > Andricus > Andricus quercusramuli. Next base: position 212,255 of record CAKNXH010060222.1, read on the forward strand.
TACTGGGGGCCATTGACATTTTTTCCAGATGGCAGTTGCTCTTAGTGGTACCCTGCGGTGGTTGTTTAACTTTTTTTTTTAATTATATATATA
>CAKNXH010060222.1:230365-244103 GCA_932178445.1 Andricus quercusramuli
TATACAAACGTATAATAATGTATATATAAACGGCGGAACCACATTCAAATAACAAAAGCTAAGTTATAACTTTTATTGTTAAGAATAAATGAATTTCAAGATTATACATTTTTGAAATTGAACTCTTTTTGGTGCCCGCTGGGGGGGGGGGGCGTCATTAATTAAAATACGTTAGAACACTTTATCAGTTCATTTTAATTGAAAGTTCAAACATTTAAATTGGAACTGAATCTCTTATTTTCGAAAAATATAGAATTCCATGAGATGTTTGCGGCTGTACTAAAGCAAAACTTTTTCAAAAATTTTTAAAGATGAATAATTCGATTATCAAGCCTCTTTCCCTTAAACTGTGTCTCAATAGACTAACGATTTCATACAAGATTTATAACCGCGCATAGTTTAAAAGAAAAGAGAGAGTTATTGGCTGCTGTTTTAGAGGTAGGCCCGCAATCGGCAGATGGGAACATAGGAACTCCTATCTAATACGACGCTGCTGAAGGCTGGTGACCTCCTCAGCATGAATGATCAACCTATTGAGACAAGGTAAATAGAAGTAAACTTTGGGAAGTCCTTAAAGAGTATGGAGTAAATGGAGGACTCCTACAAGCAATAAAAGCAATATATACAGGTAGTAAAGCGAGTGCAAGGGTGAATGGGAAACTGAGTCACTGGTTCGATATTATGCAAGGCGTGAAACAAGGATGCGTTATGTCCTCGTGGCTGTTTATCATATTCATGGAAAAGTGTCTAAGAAATGCCCTCTCCTACGAAGAAGGTGTAGATCTCGAACCAGTAAAGGTACGTGGGTTAGCTTTCGAAGATGACAAGATTGTTATGGCAGAATCAGTCGAGGACTTGCAAAGAATGTTGAATAAAATTAATACAAGCATGACGAACATGGGCCTCAAAATAACCGTTGACAAGTACGTATATCTGGGTAGCCTATTCACTAGCGACGGAAAAATAAGTGGGGAGTTAGACAGGCGCATAAATAAGGGTAAGCAGGTTATCGGTAGAGCAGGGTCCATCCTCACAAATAAAAACATCAAAAAAAGCTAAAATGGCCATACAAAATTCTATATTCGTACCGACTGTACTATACGGTAGCGAGACATGGACCTGTCAAGAAAAGGACAGGAGTAAAATCAAAGCGAACGGCATGAAACCTCTGCGCATAATATGCGGGAAAACCCTGATGGACAAAGTCCGAAACGAGACAATCCTCAAAGAATGCAGTACAGGAGAGACACTAGTTGACATATGGGAAAGAAATCAGCTAAGGTGGTTAGGACATCTTGAAAGAATGACAGATGAACGACTGACCAAGCAAGTGTATAAAGGTAAAGTTAATGGCCGAATGCCCAGAAGTAGACCGCCGAAAGAATGGTTAGAATCTGTGAATGAAACATTAATCCGAAGAGACATAAGAAGCCAAGAAGCCATAGGAACACAAGAGCTTGCATGAAAAAATGCATGGACGTGAAGGAAGATAGAGTAGTATGCCAGGACAGAAAAGCGTGGCGACAAATAGTTTGTGAACAGAGTGACAATAGAATGAATGACGCCTGAAACAAAGACCTTGGATACTACTGGGCCCAAGTGAGGAACCATACATAACAATTTTGTGAGGCTCCTCACTTGGGGTGATCGCTAGAGAGATTGATCAGCAATCTGGATCGGAGCAGTGTTGCGAAATGAACTTGTCATTTAAATAAATAATACGAGAATTCCAGATCAATTTAAAGCATCTATACCTAACACCTATATACCTGTATACCATATACCCATATACCGACCTACTTTATACCTATATACCTATTCACTATCTTTCCAACCGAGCAAGTCACGCCTGCCCCGAAAAGGAAATGGCTTAATGGTATAATAATAATATAGTAAACCTAACCTTTTACGAATGTTGTATGATAAATATTGATGAAAAAGTATGAAAAATATATTTTGTTTTGTTAAAAAGGTATAAATGGGACTTCATAATTATTAAAAAAATTTATTTTCTTGAAATTCGGATCTCATTGACAGAGGGTAGAGTACTCGGCTCGTGCTGCCATCTAAGATTAGTTTTGCATCATGAACCTCGTGATAGACATTAAATTAAGAAATTATTTGGATAATTGTTTATGAATCAGTCCCACGATCTCTTATATCGTACTGTAAAAATAGCCCTTGAAAAAGAGGACGATTGTGCGACATTAAGCGAATTTAATCGCTTAAACGCAAACATTAGAAATGCTGGTACCGCATACATTCAAGAGGCCTAATAAAAAAAGTGATATTTGAGTTTGTCGTATTTCAGACAATGTTTGATGGGAAGTGTGCTAATACCATTGTCGGTAATGAGCCTACAAGTGGCAAGGCCTAAGGCTACAAGGCCCGATGTGCCTGAGAACAGTTCATTAATTTAGTTATTTGAATGACGAGTTTATACTCAAAATAATTCATCTTTGAAATATGGACTGGGCTTACTCCATGATGAGATTAAATCTTTCGAACATTTGCTCCGCATTTCATATAGAAAAACCAGCGAATGTTGGTGTGTAAGAAAATCTTTGGAAGGCATATTTTTCTGAAACTTGTAAACTACCTCACATGAGCAACGCAGTTTTTTTACTGAAGACATGTAACGACGGCTTTATAAGTTTATATATTACATAGATGAAATTTCAAGTCAAATTTTTCTGAAATTTTGCATTATTGTTGACCTATTAGATCTACCATTTTGAATTCTGTAATTTTTACACCAGATTTGGAATCAGCGATCCCAAAATTACCCTGGAAAGGAGTTCCTCAACGTGATGAAACCTTGGACATTGTCCAGTTTTATAGTAGTTCTGACTCCATCTGTGGAGAAGGAGTTTTCCCAGATAGCACACAAAATTCCGCGAAGATTTCCTGAAACTTGCAATGTGAAGTGGGAATATTGTATTGAAAAGTTAGGGCAAGGTTCGGTAAATCCACGAAGGAATAGTAAGGAGTGGTATCACCCTATGTGTTCGGTGAGCAGAGGTGGGACAAGTGACGTCCAATAATTCGTTAATGCTAGCTACGAATGAAAACTCGAATGCTCCCCAGTGCACATGCGCAGAGCTGTTTTCGCAGTCACATGTTATACCCACTCAATATGCTACCTTTTGACATCTCGATGCACATGTAGGCTATGTTCGTTTGTTTATGTTCGTTCAATACAAAAGTTCGAAACTTCAAACGCGTGTTGACATCGTTGGCATGGCAACCGTCAGTGCGCATGTGAACGGGGGAGCATACGAGTTTTCATTCGTAGCTAGCATTAACGAATTATTGGACGTCGCTCGTCCCACTCCCCACTTACAGGGATACTACTCCTTACTATTCCTTCGTGGGTAAATCAATAAAATGTCCGCTTGTGAAGGAATGTTGCACGGCAAGTTTCAGGACAGTTTGGAAGATTCATTGTGCTTAATTCGATGCGCAGTAGTTTTCTGTGGGACCTAAGGCTGTGCAGTAATTTTTTTAACCCTCCTAGTATATCACCTGACACGCGTATTATGATAATTTCCTATATTTAAAAAAAACGAAAAGCCAAAAAATAATTAACATTTTTATTTATTTTTTGGGTTTTCTTTTTTTTCATAAATATGGAACATAATCATAATACATGTGTCTGATGGTATACGAGGCGCGTCAAAAAAACTACTGCGCAGCCATAGGTCACATAGAAAACTACTGCGCACCGAATTAAGTTAAATACATCCTCCAAACTGTCCTGAAATTTGCCATGCAGCATTCTCTCACAAGCGGACATTTTCTTGATTGACCGAACCTTGCTCTAGCCTTTCAATGCAATATTCCCAACCTTACATTGCAAGTTTCAGGAAATCTTCACGGAGTTTTTTGTGCTATCTGGGTTGGTGGTTGCATTCCACCCTAAAAACATTTTGTAGGGTGTCAAAAATATTTGAAAATTTTCCCATGCTTATAACAGGAAATGCATAAGGTAAACGTCCCAGTAATCGTGACCATAAGAGATTTCATCGACTTCAAATATTTAGAAAATTGTTTTTGTAGGATTATTTGAAAAATGATTGGTACTGATTGAAGCATCAAACATCCTAGAATATTATAAAAATTGTTCTTACATTATATGTAATATTACTTTTTATTTATAAATAATTAAAAGCAAAAAAGCACCGATGTCCCAGTTATCGTGATTTCCAAATCTGTCATGTACTAGTAATCGTGAGTCGTTGTCCCAGTCTTCGTGAAAAAGGTTAAGTTTTCTTGAAATCAGTTTTTAGCAATTTGGAGGTGTATTTTAAGTGTATTTTTGTTTTTTTACTATACTTTATTGAAATGAAAGATGTATTGTTAGTTTTATATTGATTGAGACCTCTGTGATGAAAGCCGTCGAAACAACCTCAAAATCGAATCTTCTGATAGTTCTGATAAGTGTGATGGACTCTATGAAAATTAATCATTATGAAAATGAATTTTCTTTTAAAATGTTTAGTTCTTATTTCAGTTAAAAATATTATCGAATAAAATTAATATTTTATTCATAAGAAATAAAGTGGTCACAAAAATAATTCGAGATAAATATTTATTAGAATTTTTATCACGATAAGTAATAACGACAATGCTGAAACTCTTTTATAATACTGAATATTATAATTAAAAATCATTAACATTTTGAGTAACAAGATGTAGCACACGAAATTTGATCAAATGCAGTGACTAAAAAAATAAGGTTATTTTCTGTTTACGTTGTGACAATATTAAAACTATCAATAATTATATATCTATTACACATTTTTCTTTATATAATGCAGTATAGATTAATGTTATATAATGAAAAATTACTTAATAAATATTAACTTCACCGAAAAATGATAATAAACTCAAAAACTGATAATGAAATCTCTAAACTCATTCAAATATTTTACATATCACCTTTTTTCAGTTTTAAGCACTAATTTATATTACGATTACTACTCACAGTAACAAGTCAGTTCTCCGTTTTCATTTCATACCTTTTTGAAATTAATTAAATTATTATTTGTAACGAAATATGGAAATAAAATTTTGACAGAGTCGTCCTAGTCTTCGTGACAGGTCACGATTACTCGAGCAACTATGCTTTTGAAATGTCCCTATAATCGTGACCGATATTTCTTGAACAAGAAGGTACTAAGTTAAGATTTTACTTTATTTTATGAAACAAAAATTATTTTTTATTACAAAAAAATTATTTTCGTCCAGATAAACTAATTTCTTGACATAGTAAAAGCTTAAGTAAAGAGACGCCTTTCCTAACCAAAATGTTAAGCTATTTTCCACGTTTCGTGATTCATCGCCACCGGCAATACAAATTAATTTTTTTTACCCATGTGCACTATTTGTATGAAAAAACTAACTTGGTTTCCACAGCAAGCATTGTTCAACCTTACTTAAAAATATTTTAGGATTGTATTTTTATGTGGAAAATACTTAATTCTGGCGTTTACACCTCAAAACTCACGATTACTGGGACCGTCCCGATTACTGGGACATCTACCTTAATACTTCTCTATATCTACAGGACTAAATATAATTCGATTAATCGAACAAATATAAAATTAATTTTTATGTAATATATCCACAGGACTAAATATAATTCGATTAATTGAACAAATTTCCTGGCAATAGTTTGCATTTTATTGTGTCAATGTAGTATTTTTAGCATACTATTTACTCTTATACTGCAGCACATATTCGCTTACCTCCCACAATCTAAATCCAAATTGATGCTCATTAATTTTAATAGCCCTTTTATAGAGCTGAGGCCCTTCCTCGATCAGTACACGTCTTGTATTGTTCGTATGCATCACAAATTTTTTCGTCGATAGTTGTGATCAATCTGGAGTCGTCATTCAAATTTAATATATATATAGCCCAACAGTACCAGAAGTGGTTTCTAAGAAACATTACTTTCTTTTCTGTAACACTTTTAAAAATGAAGAAATCTGTAGAAAAAGTATTATATTCAATCACTAATTTTGAAACAGTAATTAGAAGCTGGAACTGAAGGTAAATAATAATTATGCACATTCTTATTTTATATTTCTCTTTTCACTGATTGAGACAAGTGGGAAGAGTGCCTTAAATCTGTGGAAAATACATGATGTCATATGTAAATGCTCCATAGGTAGTCCAAAAAAATTGCTTTTTTCAAATCAAAACTGTTGATAATTTTTTCAACATTTAAAACAAAATATGAAGTTTGTCCGCTGGGAGAACTCAGTCGTATGACAATAAGTGCTGCCTCAAAAAAATTTCAGATTGAAACATAAACAAAGTCGAAAAATAGGTATATCTATTACAGGTATAAGGAAAACCTTTTCTCATTTAAGTTTGTGCGCTCTATAGAAAATTAAAAATGATACCTTTTTTTGCAATAGTCAAAGACTTCCGCTCTCTATGATTATTTCTAGCATAATGTAGTAAGTAGATCATGTTTCTTGGTTACTGATTTACTATGACAAAAATTTAAATTCTAGTATTTTCCAATGCAGCACAAATAATCCAAGAGTTTGACTTCTTTTGATTTTTCTACAAAGTCATTAAAGTTTTTCGCCGTTTACATGTCACAAAAATTGTTTAACATTTTTTATTTATATATTCAGACTCTAATACATGTTGAGGAAATTATATGCAAGATTTACATTGTAAGGTGAAACCGTTCTGCAAATATCACTAGAATAAATTCGAAAAAATGTTGTTTGTCACATGTGTACTCGTATATGTACTAGAGTGTTGCGTCTACATTGCATGGTATTATATTCGGCCTCTTTATAATTTTTGAACAGAAAATAGTGAAATAGTGAAATTTTATTAATTTTTAACTTGAAATGAGACTGAGAGTAGGGCTCTAGTGCAATGGCTAAAATCGAATTAATAAAATAGAATTATTTTTCAAACAAAATATCCCTACTGCAAAACCTACATACACTGTTAGAAATATGTTGAAAATTCAACCACTTTTCAACCACTTCTGTGGTTGAAATCTCGTTCGTCAACGGAGTTGAAATAAAATTAACTCAAATGTAGTTGAAAATTCAACTACACAATGCCCCCTCATACTTCCCGCGAGGCCAGAACCCAAGGAGAAAAAGTCCCGCGAGGAGTTATTTCGTACGTTTGTGTCGTGAGATCAATGAAATTAATAAAGGACATAATATTCAGGAAAAGAAGCAGCTTTAGAGAAGAAAAACAAAAGGTACGCTGGAATAATATTACCATAATGGAAACATTTCATTCACAATATCGGTACTAACTGCTGTATGTTTTTTTAGGTTATGTTTACAAAAACAAGTATTGAAAAGTTTGTCTAATTGGGCGCGCAACTCATTATGGTAATATAATTCCAACGTACCTTTTTTTGTCTTCTTTAAAGCTGCTTATTTTCCTGAATATTATATGCATTTTGTTAATCTCATGGATCACACGACACAAACGTACGAAATAACTCACTGATTCCTTATCAGAATTCTTTCGGTACAGTAAGTGAATTTCAAAGCACAGTATTTTCCAGGAATCTGCATGGGTTTCATTCCAGATTAAAAAAAAATTAAAATTGCTTTGAAATTTACTAACTGTGCCGAATAAAATTTTTTTCTCGTTACTGAAATTTCAATTGCATGTTGTTGAAATTTCAACAACGGTAATTGTATAAAACTTCAACCACATGTGGTTGAAAATTGAACCAGATATTTCTAACAGTGTAGTAAACTACATACGTGGGGAACTATGTGGGAACCCATATGGGATCCCTTATAAACTCCTGTCTCAAATTACGATTGGACATAGGCTGGAATATAACTTCAGGTTTCCATAAGCGAGTTCTTATATTAATTTCTTATGGAAATCTATGAACTGCTCCTACATACATACCCAACTAGGAGTATAACTTTTTTTAAATAAAATATGTTTTAAATGTGTTACGTGCGTATACTCGTCAGTCCTAAAAGTCAAAAAGAAGCTATTGCTCATCTTTTTGCTTATCGACCATATATACAGTATCTGTCAAAAGTTTGAGTTATACTCTTTTTTGAAGATCGATTAAGTTCTCCTAATTTTAATTATGCTAAAACTAGAATTTTTTCTCTTAAAAGAATTAAATTCTCTCAAAATTATGTATAAAATGAGCCCATTATGAAGCTTATTTGTATATTTTTCAAGTAGATATTGCAAAAATAGTGTGAATTTCAATGTTTTCTTTAAAAGTAAATTTTTTAAACCAACGTAAACTTTGAAGAAATAAATTGTGCAGCAAAGTTGCACAAGAAGGCTTAAAAAGAATCATGTTCTTCAAAAAACTGTTTTTTAAAAACAAATACTCAAGAAAATCAATTTATGCAAAATAACTGCACAAAAAAATTAAAATACGAAAATATTTTTTCAAATAACATTACAAAACGGCTGATTAGAGACAGATATATGACAGTTGAAAAAAGAGGGAGAAAAGAAGAAACATTCAAACCACCTCTCTCTCAGTTCTTTATAATTTATCCGTCTTTTTTATTCTACCAGGATCCAACATGTTTTCAGGGAAATTTTAATATGAAACTAATAGGGAATATATGGTACATATGTTATGCTAATATTAATTGAAAAACAGAATTGAATTTGAAGTTAATCACTGAGGAATTATTATCACCATTTACATTTATATCCTTCATATTTGTGAGAATTGACTGTTTCATTTTTAAGAAAATTGAATAAAATTTAAAAATTTAATTAAAACCTCAATCAAACAATCTTGAGAGTTCCTTGACAGTTAACCGGTTTGAAATATGTGATGAAATAAGAACGAAGAAAGTATCAATTTCAATCAATGATAAGAACTTATATTTTTGTAATTTTTTTCCTTAAATCTAGAAAAAGGTGTAATTTCTTCTTCCTAAAAATGATTCTTAATCACTATGAAAAAAATTGACAATTTTTCTTCTTCTCAATATACCCACTAATTTTAAAACACGACTTTCTGGTTCAAGGACATTACGCATACTGAGACAGAGACAAGTGGCTACACCATAAATTTGAACAAAGGAACAGAAACCACAGATTCATAGAAAAGAGATCGTAAAAGTGCGTGTTAAAGAAATACCTAAAGGACTGTATTTAAAATATTTTCACAAAGGACCCCGCACCAAATGTGCAGTAAATGGCTTTTTGTGAAAAAATCTAAATCTAATTTTTTTTTGTATCGAAACAAAAGGTTCATATCTAAGATCTAGAAAGATTAACGGTTTTTTGGGTATACAGCATGTTATGAGGGTGTTTTCATACTTTGAACATCCAAGTATGGTAATCATCATTTCTTAGTAACTAAAGTCACTGGAGATTTTATATTTAACAGCTAGGGTATGAAATCACTTTCAAATAAGTAAAGGAAGCGTGCATAGCTTGGATATTATATATGTGCATTTACTTCAAGGGTTGTTTTATCATCCCTTGAACATTTAATCCGGAATATCGACATTTCTTAATGGCTAAAATCACAAAAAGTTTTCTGATTAATCTATGAGGATAGGAATCATATTCAAGTAAATAGGGAAGGTGTAGAACAACAAGGACGTATTTGAATTTTTCTAGAGGGTTGTTCAATCATCCCTTACTTAGAGAAGCAGAGAAATTAACTTTTTGTAAGGAATAAATCACCAAAGATCAGGCCTACAATATCACTTTAAAACATGCATATAGGAAGTGTCCTTTAGGAGGACTTGCACTATAATTTATTTTCAGGGTAGTTTAATCATCCCTTAATAATTGAATATCCTCATAGATTAATCAGAAAACTTTTTGTGATTTTAGTCATTAAGAAATGTCGATATTCCGGATTATATATTCAAGGGATGATAAAACAACCCTTGAAGTAAATGCACATATATAATATCCGTGCTATGCACGCTTCCTTTACTTATTTGAAAGTGATTTCATACCCTAGCAGTTGAATAAAAAATATCCAGTAACTTTAGTTGCTAAGAAATGATGATTTCCATACTTGGATGTTTAAAGTATATATGAAAACACCCCCATGACATGCTGTATACCCAAAAAACCGTTAATCTTTCTACATCTTAGATATGAAACTTTTGTTTCGGTAAGACTGATAGCCGAAATGAGAAACTTTTAGCAAAATCTAACGAAGGGTTTAGGAGAAAAAAAAAACATTTCACTAAAATAAGCATTTTTATAATAAAATACATGTAAAAATTGAAACTTTGACAATTTTTTGTTAAAAAACTGTCCATTTAATAAACTTATTTCAAATCAGTGTCTTCAGAAACAGTAAAGATGATTTCTACAAATAATAAAGTAAAATTCCTCAATAATTTATGTGTAATATAATTGTAGTTTTGTATACGCAGTATACGTATCCGATGAATCTTATTAAATTATTCAAAGAATCTTCCTTAGGCTACCATTATATCAGGTATCAAGGGTGATGATTTCATGTATGGAGAGTCTTTGATTATTGTGATTCAGTCATACATAAGACAAACTTCTGGCAACCAAGCTTGTACCAAAACGAAGAGAGGGGAATTTTCGTCAAAATTGCTCATTTGCCGGATGGGATTTTACCACCTCCATTGGGCTCTAGTCATTCAACTTCACGAGAGCAACCACCACCCCCAGCCTTTGGAACTAAGCAGAGGGAAGTGGTGATGGAACTCAAACATGTGGCCTTTAAGTATATTAGGCGAGCGGGACACCCCCAAAACCACGCTTAGAAATAGCAGTATGTGACCGCGCAGTACTAATCGCTAAGATAACTTTTACTTTATGTTTTCGAGGTCGCTGAATACGAATCTGAAATTATTTTTTCGATTAAATAGGTGGAACATTGAAAAAAACGACAATTTCGCGGAAAATTGAGAAAAACGAATTTTAAGTTTTTCGATGTTGATCTCGCTATATCTCAGACAATTATTAATATATCTAAATGAAATTTTTTATGCTTATTGCCCAACTAAAGAGCTAAACAACAAGCCTACTCCAATTATTCTGCGACAATTATTACTTGATCGGTGAGTTTTCAAATGTGTATTATCACGAATTCCGAGTTTTGTCATACAAACGCAAGAGTTGAGTGACGAAGTTTCGAATTTTCAATAAATAACTATTGAGTATTAAAATATAATATGCCAAGAAGTTTTTGGGAAAGTTTCAGATCTAAATATTAAAAAGAAAAAAAGATGTGCTATTTCAAAATCAAGCGTCGGGTCCGGCTGCACGGAGCGCGGTAGCGCGCAGCGACCGTGCGTCGCTGCCAGAACTATTCATGCGATTTATTATATCGCACTTTATTATTTTATTAATATCGATGAAAAATAATTTATAAATTATCTGAATTGTTAATAAATCAGGTAAGTACATAATGTATTCATTATAATCAATATTGTCTTAAATTAATACAATATACCTATATGTCATTTCATGTACGAGACTTCGAATTAATTACAATAATTATTTTTTATATCATTATCAAATTATTCAAATGGTTGGCGCGGTACTTTTGTTCTTGCACTGGTAAAAATGCTTGTAAAACTGATATTTGTCCATGTAGACAATCTAATTTGAAGTGCTGTGATGTTTGTAGTTGTAATGATACATGTGCGAATAGAGATGTAATAGTAGATATAGATTAAATAAATGAAAATTTTTAAAATATTTTATTGGTTTTTATTTTAATGAAATATATTAAACCCGTATTTCAAACGCATAGTATTTGCCGCGACGCACGATCCGATCGCGCTCCGTGCAGCCGGACCCGACGCTTGATTTTGAAATAGCACATCTTTTTTTCTTTTTCATATTTAGATCTGAAACTTTCCAAAAAACTTCTTTGCATATTATATTTCAATACTCGATAGTTATTTATTGAAAATTCGAAACTTCGTCACTCAACTTTTGCGTTTGTATGACAAAACTCGGAATTCGTGATAATACACATTTGAAAATTCACCGATCAAGTAATAATTGTCGCAGAATAATTGGAGTAGGCTTGTTGTTAAGCTCTTTAGTTGGGCAATGAGCATAAAAATTTCATTTAGATATATTAATAATTGTCTGAGATATAACGAGATTAATATTGAAATACCTAAAATCGTTTTTCTCAATTTTCCACGAAATTTTCGTTTTTTTCAATGTTCCACCTATTTTATCGAAAAAATAATTTCACACTCGTATTCAGCGACCTCGAAAACATAATGTAAAAGTGGTCTTAGCGATTAGTACTTCCGTGGTCACTGGAAGGTCCATTTGGGGATGAGTCCCGCTCGCCTATATACCCCCTCGCTGGGCAGGCTTGCACCAGGTCGGTATATAGTGGGGACGCCCTACCCACTTCTGTTGGATTCACGTTTGACATGCAACATTGTTAAGGATTCTTTTTCAGACTGATCTCCTGATTCCGCAACTGCTTGATACACCTCTGCCATTTACGGCGTTTTCGAGATATAAGCGATTTATTAAATTTTCATTATCATTAAATGATTACATTAACACTTAATACTTACGAAAATTTTCTTTTGCAATTCTGTGGACAAAAAGAAGAGGAATACAAGTTCTCCTGACACTTATTCGATAAGATCAATAGCTTTTTTTCAAAACAAGCGGCAATAGGTAAAATAATTGACAAAAATTATTCTTTCTGTGATGCGTAATATTATTTTAATTCAAAAAAGTTTTGATGGAATCGAAAATATGAGTTGAAAGTGTTGAAACGAACAATTTTCGTAATGGACACTGTTTGAATTTGAATTTTTTGATCTAAGAGAGAGCGTACAGCGCCACCTAACGTTCTTTATGATGTATCAACCAGTATGGCGAATAACACACTACGCACGTTTTCTTTACTCTCGATCGACCTCAAGTGAAATCCAGCACCAAAGATCAAACATGGTCCTATGAAGCCGGATTTTCGAACAAAGAAGTCGGTTGGGCTTCATTTGATGTATGTTTTGAACAATAAAACTTCAAAGGTGAACAATTATCGCGTTCTCAGGTGTCACAAAGAAAAACAACGCATCCATAGTTGTGCAAGTGCGTAATTTCGGCTCAGAAAGTTATAGTTTTCAAGTGCCACTGCAAAAGGTAAATTCTAAAAGTGTTGTTCTGTGTACACACAAGTTTACAAATTGACTTAACTCGTATATGGGTGATTGTCAAATTGAAGGCAAACTTGAAGTCCCAATAATATAACATTAACTTAGAAGCTCGTGCCGATTTTTAAAAAATTTTAATAAACACTTATTATCATCCTCTACAGAATGGGCAGTTCCTTTTTTTCATTCCTGTTCCTATTTACTTTAATTTAATATAAGAACACCCGAAACGTCATTACCGTACGGCGTCCCAACCTCACTTTGCACAAGGATAAACTGATTTTCTCCGTTTTTTTAGACAGTAACCTGAAAAACGCTTAACGTATCAAGTTTGTAAACTTCACATGAACATAAATTTAATTTAGGCACATTTTTTTAATTCAAATAAATAATATTTTAAAAGCCTTGATGTCTGTCCCGCAATTTTTTCCATTTCAGAAGTCATTACCGTACGTCTGTTTTTCTAGTAAAATATTGTAGTTACAGTGGAGTAATAGATACAAAAATATTAGGCGTATTGTTTAATACAAGTTTTTATAAAATTGAGCTTAGAATATTAACTCTCTTTTCTGTGAATCCGATATTAAAACTGAAAAGTG